>JAGDQP010013063.1:0-48780 GCA_022664845.1 Lepisma saccharinum | reverse complement strand
ATATATATATATATATATATATATATATATATATATATATAAAAACTTCGCTTTACCCCTAACTTGTTGAGACCTTGCAACTGACCCCCCCCAAAACCCCTCGGTACCAACCATTTGGGGCTAAAACAAAAAGGCACACAAACTTTTCTATCATTTTTGAAAATTCTGTGATTCGGCTAAATAAGTCGTGACTTTTGAATTCCTCACCGATTTTGACGTGTGATACTCCGTTTGAAAGGTATTAAAGCGTAGATTAAAATTCGTATGTGGTCTGGGGTGAGTGAAATCATCAGAAATGCGAAATTTTGAATTTTTTTCGCACCGTCCTGATTCCAAGGAGGTCCTAGCGACCCCCCCCCCCCCCCCCCTGTCTTAGTATGGCAAAGAGCTTTCAAATGCAAGTTCAAGCATCAGAATCGGGATTATAGTTCGCTTGATCCTAAACTAGCTGTATACATTGGAGTGCCGCTAACAGATTCATTTATCAGCGTTACTCGAAGAACTACCTTTCTTCATGATAATCGTAAAACGTCAGCAGAATCGCAAGCTTGCTATACACAGCTCTTTCTTTTCTACATGCCATTGAGTTTTTAACGGAAAAGAAGTAATAAAGTTAGTAGCATGAATTAGAATACATTTTTGGGTAAGTTGATTCAGAGATGGTCATACTTTTTTTTCGACTTCGCACTTGTTAGTGCTTTTCTTTTTATCTAGCTTATTTATTGACCCTTCACAACAGCAGGTGCTGTACTGTATCTCCTACTAGCATACAACAATACACTAAACCTGAGTAGAGCATGTTTATCTTGTTTTTGAAAATTCTTTCTTGTTTAGAATCTAGGTTAAACATAACAATACGGAATAAATAATATTGCATTTACTTCTAAAAACACTCTGAAAGCTGTATTTAAACATTTAATTATTCTTGACTTTTTTTACATAGCACAGGGGCACAGTCTTTGCTCATAATGAAATAATATTGATAATTAAATATGCTTTACAACATTTAAACGCTTTTTCATTTTAAAGTATTACATAACTTCTTATCACTATTTTATCTTATCGGATTCTCTCTCTTCTTTTCGGAACTCGAACTCGAAACCCTCCAGCTCGTTATTTTTGTTTATTGCCAGTTGTAATTTTAGTTTGAATCTTGTTATTTTTCTTGTTCTTCTAAAATTTTATTTCGTTTCTTTTAAACACACACAATGAAACAAATTAAATAGGATTACACATGATGACTTAAGACACCTTGCACATTTTACGTCTAATTTAGGATGAATTACACTGAGTAATTGAAGTATTCATAGTCATGTTGTTATTATAATACACGCTAGGTTCTAAATTGGTTTCATTGATAGTGAAACAATACAGCATTTTAAATTTTAGTTCTTTCATAGTGTGCACTTCAGAACTCATAGATTAGCAGACGGAGATCGTGGTGTGGCTTCCAGGTCAGATATTTAACTTCCAACTTAGACTTTTTAAATGAAATTATTTATTTGATAAGTTTACGTAATTGTTTACCTTGTTTTCCTTAATTCGCCAACAACTATGTTCAATAACTAATTGTTTAGATCTTCCGTGAATTATATTAAAAGTTTGTGTATGCCTTTTTCTGTTTTGTGTGATTGGCTTTTGGTAATCTAATATGATGAGGTAAAGCTAAAATGTAGTTCTGCCTAAAGTTTTCTTGTAATTCGTAACTAGGTTTGTAATTTTTTCAGTAAAACTCACGTAATCCGAAAGTTTTTAGGCGTACAAGAAAATTAGAAATTCACATGAAACAAATGGATAAATTAGTTAGAATTTTGAGATTTGTTAAGAATCAATTCATCTATATTTCGGAAATAATGTAGGTTTACAGTCAGGAAGTCAATGACCTCCTAGCACCTTGACTTTATATTAATTTTGCGTAATGTCCAAGAACTTGTGCATTTTATATTTGAACTTATCCCATAGTAGACTATAAGATTTTCATTATGTGAGATTTTTCCTAAAAATTTCAATGTTGATGTTTAATTTATAAATAATAACTTACTTGTCTGGTAGTAGACTCTGCTCTCTGTTGTTACTGTCTTATGTATTTAAAACGCGTCGACGTTTCGAAGTACTTTCTCTAGTGTGTGATTCAAGAAGGAACAACTTATTTTTTTTTTTTTTTTTTTAGAAGAGTAGGAAAAAAATTAGAGTATAGGAAAAAGTGTAGCAAGAGAAATGTGGAAGCTATTAAAGAATTCGACTTCTACTGGGTGTCCCACAAGTTACGCAGCCCGCACTTTCACAGCACATAACTATTAAACTAAAACACAGGTTTTGCACGAAGTATGGCCCTGTATACTGTGAAATTTTTAGAATATTAACAAACTAAAGTTTAATAATCATTTTACACAGTTGTAAAAAATGTTGCCTGAGTCGGAGTTTTTTTCTTCCTTCCTTCCTTTCTTTTGTTTCTTTCTTCCTTTTTTTTTTTTTTTTTAACAAACTGTAAAATGGTATTTTACCTCTTGTCTACCTCGCTATGCCATTATCAACGAAAAAGAACAGTGTCGAAAATGTCCAGAGAAATTCGACAACTTTATTACACCCTGAGAACTTTGTACATAGCTGAGAAAGTTTGATTGGTAGGATTGTAGTATTCCAGGAATGCCTTTTCCACTTTCTATCGGTTCACTAAGAAAATTTTTGGGGACATTTTAATTTTGTTTTGTCGGTCCGTTCTTTTTGATCACTGTCTGTAACCCAGGATAGTCCCTCAACGAAAGCAGGTAGAAAGAAATTGATTGTAGATTTGAATATAGATCCAATTTATTTGGTGGTTTTTGTTATGGTGATGCTACAAGGTGGCATGGCCTTCTCATTTAGTTAGTTATCTTCAAAACTGTAACTCAAGTTAGCGCTTAAACAAAAGCAGGGAAAGAGAAACTGACTTCAGATTTGAAATCATAGACCTCGAACTCCGTTTAACTTCATTTATTTGCCTTTTTTAAATCTAATTAACTACAAATGCAGGGTCCTTTTCATTGGATTAGATTCTTTATGGTATTTATGTTTTATATGCATTTCTTTTAAATTGGGCCTTCACACTCAGATTTCCACTGTTTCCTCCAACTTCCCTTTCGCTACCGCCAAGAATGTGCGAGAAGAAAGATGTACTCTCAGATTTTGGAGCTGCCTTCAGTTTGCATCATCAACTTTTTGCTCCTTTAAATTCAGATGTTGACACGTGGTGTTTGAAACCGAATTCTCAGGGAATGTTTGTTTTTACCAATAAGAGAGAGTGACAAACAAAATCATATACACTAGAAATGGTGGATTTACTTAGCGTAGCTTTTCGTGCTGTGATTAATTAACGACTGTAATATTAGTTTTCAGTGTTGTTTTAAAGACATCAATGACTATAATGTGTAACAGTACTTTGTCTCTGTTTTTCAGTAGATTTCTTGAGTACTTGGATGGATGTTCCCTTCAATTATGGCACCCATAACACTATTGTTGTTTGGGTTAGGCCTATTAGTACTTTGTTGCCATGTGGTTAGAACTTCAGGTGAGTAAAGTCTTTACTTTTTTTAACAAGTGCACGCAATCTTAACACTTTGAAACTTATAGACAGTGAAAAAACTTACATAGCATGGTAGCGGTGCTGCCGGGACAGCAAGAGGATCACCGGGACGATAATGGCCCTTTTCTACTAAAAGGTTTATAAATAAACCGAAGTAAGAAAAGATATATTACCTGCTACCGGGACGGGTTGGAACTTTTTCCGTGCATACTTACTTAGTTGAAACTTGTGTGGCTCCTGCTTAAAATACTTTGTGTTCGCGTTAATAATCTGTATGTTAGTAGTGTTACTTGTATACTTATTTAAGGAAGTTCACCAATTATTTTTTCGTCTATTTTTTATTTTGTGCTGAATTTTTCAAATATGGATTCAAATAAATAAAGTAAGTTATCCTGTTTAGTGCTCAGTAATTGAAGACTGTATTTTGAAAACCCGTAACGTACCAATAATTGATTTTCACAGGAATTGAAGAAAAGTTGGTTGACTTTTTTAGGACTTAGAATTCGGAAGTAAATTCATTGTGTTTCAGATTTCAGTTCACTAACTTGCTAGGTTATTGTTGCAGTAATTTGACATACGTTTCGAGAAAAATAAGGAAATGGTCACATTTCCTTGTAAACAATGAAAAAGTCTCATAAGGACTATCGGCTGTCCCTTTCATCCATATCTGTGAAAATCAACACTGACATTCGTCATTGATACAATTTTGAAGGGCTAAGAAAACGAACAAAACATTTGCGTATTCGGCATTTCCTGTGACATTGGCGATGGTATGTAGAACGTTTTCCACTTAAAAGAAAGATTTTTCATGTTTCGAGACTTGTCCACTTATAGTCCAGAATTGTTCGTGGTTACGTTGAATCAATTAAAACAATTTCATGATTTTATCCAGATGCTGTCCGACGAGTGTTTTGCGTATAAACTTGATGATCCTTGTAATTGATACAGCGCCAATAGTGCATATTACTGAGATACTGCTTATAGGCCATGAAACTTTTTTTTTTTTTTGTCGTATATGTGGAATCCGTTGTAAACGAGAAATAAGGAAAATTTGGCATGCTTATGTGGTGCATTTGTGTTAACATTACAGTATTTCAAATACATCAATTGACTGTCGTTTTCTTCTCGATGAGACATCAGGCCCTGTAGAAAGAGGAGCTACATACTCGACCTTGGGGTAGGGGAATTGTGTACTTCTATTGTTTCAAAAGTTTCTTTTTGGAGTCATATATTTGTTTGCCATTGGATGTTCCACTGGGCGTAAGTTTCATCTGTGTTTAGCCGTTAGTGGCAAAATGTATTATTGATGCCCTTCGGAAGTTTATTTGGAGTTGGAGAATATTTGAATACTGGATGATATTTGTAAATATTGAGAAACGAAAAACTTTGTGTGATTTTTTTATTGTGTTTTGATTGAGTGATTTTTTTAACTGTACATTTTGTAAGGAAATCAGATTCGAAATACAATATTTTGCAGCGTCGAGAGTTCATGTTCTTGAACAGGTTCAATCACCGCAGACAGAATTATCTGATTTGTTTTAAATTTGATTGATAAGTAATCCATTATTTATGAAATATCTATAAAATATTTGCGATGTTTTAGTTTTTTTTTTCAAGACAATGAGGGGTGTCATATCAAAAGGGACTAGAGGCTACCAAAAATTTGTGAACAAGGCGAACAGAAACCATTTATTGGAATTCCTAATATTCGGAGTCGTACTGACTAGTGATTACAACCGTAACTGATACATCTATTGCATGATAAGTATGCATCTGGCAGCATACTGACAGTGGGCCATAACTCTATTATTTTACATTATTTATTCAAGTCACCCAGAATATCTCACAGTTATTTTGATATAACACCCTTCAAACAGTTAAATAATGAGAAATTTTATCAGTGGATACTACTATATCTTCAGTTGATACCACGATTTTCCTTTACTTTGCAGATCCTGTATTATGTGTAGTTAGATCTCCTTTGGTAACACCATATTTCACTCCTTGGTTTGACCAGCCTCGTCCTGCACGAGGTTGTTCATCTCACCAAGTAAACCAACTCTCCCAGGAGGTTCATGTGTTGCATCTGTTCGTGGGAGAAGTGAATCAAACAGGGAGCAACAACTTAATGCCTTTAGTGGAGGTTAATGTAGATGGTCTTCATATGACAGATAATGGTTCCTATGTACAAAATGAAACTGATACAAATCTGGTATTACTTCTTAGGTCGGATAGACCAGTAAAGTGGAAAATTGATGGTATAGGTCTTAAGAATACATCTGAGCATATTATTTTGGTAAGTATTAGAAAACTTAATTTTCATGTTTGTTTGTTTCTACTTTAAAAAGCACTTTGCATATCAACTTAAAACGTAAAATATTGCTTTCGGTGCCATTTTTCGCTTCATGGACACTTCAGCTCTGAATTTGAAAGTGTCTGGAACAAAGTTTTTATGGATGTATTGTACAAAGGTTGGTTAGAAAGTGATGCCTTCTATAAATTATCTTTTCAGTATAGCATTGAATTCTGAATGAACGACGGAAATATGTCAATCTTCCCGCCCATCCTGTACAAGTTTTACATATATCGATCGAATGTCTGCGTCGTACTAGCGTATAAAAATGGTGGACGAGATCGAAGTGCGTTTGAAGCGACGATGCGTCATTAATTTTCTGAATGGAGAGTACATCATTGCATTGTAACTCACTGTCTTTTGAGGAACTTCTATGGGGAACAGGCACTTGATGTTAGAATTGAAGCATGGGCGCGTCTGTAATCCAATCATATTAAAATCAGCTCGCTTTTGCTCTGCTGTGACACGAAATTGAGAAAGTGAATAGTGTATCCTACTAGTGAATTAATTATATGGGGAATAATGTGGGAATAGAATGTGCTGGAGATAATTATTAAAAAACTGGGTTCGATCAAACTTGTGTGCCAGGTGGATGCTGTTTGACAGATGACCACAAGAGGAGGAGTTTGTAGTATGTGGTAATGTTCTTGAGCGCTTCGAGTCCTTGTGTGACTGGCTTACAGTTAAGAACCCGAGTCAAGCTGTCGATGAATTGACCTTAATTTCAGTGGGTGCAATGCTTTCGTCATTCGGGAAGCCACGTATTCATCACTACTTCAGATCTGTACCGATGTTTCCCTGTTATTTTGATACGCTAGTACGACGAGGACATCTGATGGATTTCTGTGAAACCTTCAGTGGATAAAATTAATGTCCGTTGATCAAACAACCTTCGTGTTTACTGCCTCACTGGAAAGGTATATTAAAAGGAGGCATCATTTTCATTATGGAGTGCTCCTTGTCAATTTGGAAAAAAAAAAAAAAAAAAAGTCCACATAGGCCAAGAGGCTTTAATTGGGTTTTATCGGTTTTTAACAAAATACGAATACATGCAAATGTAAAGCTGTGTACAGACCTGAGCAGTTCTCAAGTCAGTAATGGCGTGTCACTATTGTGGAGATGAACGTATTTAGGGGTGCCCCCCATATTCAGCAGAATTAGTATAATTTTAGGCATAATTATCTATATTTAATGCACATTTCATGCCCAGACATGGCTTTGCCCCACCCCCCTCGGAATTCCGTAGACCCATCCCCAAACCAACTTTTGGATACTTGCCTGACGGTGGAATTTGAATTTATTTATGGTCTTCAGGCATCTTAAGGCCCAGAAATAGTAAAATGTAAGTATACAATTAATACATGAAACTTTCGCCGTAACAGGCATTTTCACAAAGAGAAAAGGAAGAATAAAAAAAAGGAGAGGAAAATACTAAGCCACTTTAATCAACTCCATGACTACAACCAATCTCACAGTAAGTAGATAGAAATACATATTTACTGGTAAGGGAGAAGTATTTATATTACGTATACTATTCACGGAATGGTTCTAAACACCGTAATTTAGTATTCGGGAGTTTCGGATTATCACCAAAAGCCCAGAAGAGAGGAATCACTTATTGAAGAAAAAAAAAAAAAGCAGGTATTTGAACAATATTATCTAATATGGTTGAAGGCCGCATGAAAAGATAGTGACGGAGATTGTTTTTTTGAATGCAGGTTTACCCCAAAGTTTTGCAAAGGTACCTAGACAAGGTGTATCAGTTGGGGTTTGCCATTGCGTTCTATTTGATGGAAATTGTATTAACATCCTGTGGATTGGAGTATCAGTTTTATGCATATTGCGAATCACTAAGAGTACAATGTGTCCCAATCAGGGATCGATCAGATCCCTATATTAAAGATCAAGGCGACGAGCGCAGCTATTCATTTCAGATGACGTAGACGAGCGAAATTCGAGTGAGCGCTAAGGGATGAGGCATTATAAATTTTATACTGCATTGAAAACTGGTGCTTTAAAACAGTAAAACGGCAGCATTTATTTAGAAAATTTAAGAAAGGAAGTATGTTTATTTGGCTGTTACATTTAATTACACAAGGCAAAACAAAAACGTGAATGGTTTATCTTACCGAAACCAGTATCAACAGACAGGCAAATAAAAACAAAAATTGCTGGTATCTTGCAATCCAAAGTCCAAAAGATGAATCGTGATTTAAACTATACTTGAATAATGGTGTAATGTTCCTTAATGTTGAGTAGGTTTAGTTTTTTCTTTGCGGATACTTTTCTTCCGTTTTTAATTTCTCAGCCTTTTTCCTCTCTTTTTCAGTGTCCCACTTTATTGGTTTTCAGTAAGAGTCATTGTGTTAATTGTTTCTTTCCTGTTTTCTCTCGAATCATGATAAAACATTTTGGTTTTTATGTGCCTTATTTACAATCTTGTTCTTGGAAGTACATTCATTTTATTTCCTTTATTACGGGTAGAAGGTATATCAAATATAAACAAGTACGGTAATTACAGGGAAACCGTACCGTTTATGGTTTCTAGAATGTGTTAGTAATATACTTATGACAACTCCATTTTCATAATAGAGGAAGTGTAAACTCTTAGCAGTTTTTGTAAGACTGACTTAAGCTCAATCTTCTTTGTTTATTTGTTTTATTTTTGTTTTTTCAGACCAACGAAGATTCTGTTATTGAGAGCAATTTTAGTGTAAATGTTACGAAGATCGCGTGGCCCAATAAGAGGTCATTGCCCCAGTATGTGAAGGAAGTATTTAAAGTAATTACGTCGTACACCGAAATTGACACTGCCAATTATATCACATTAAAAGTTGGTTATGGTGAGTCAAAACTTTTTCAGCAGTAGTAATTTAGTGTTTTCTGTCATGCAAATATTATACATGAAACGTTTGTTTTAAATAGTCGAACTTAACACTATTTGACTTTTAAAATGCCTGGATAGCTTTCATTAAATTTCTTAATACAGGATGTCGCAGAATAATATATACACACGGTACGTAACTCATATAGATATTGGCATACAAAACTTCATAGACTCAAAGGGCGTATGTGAACATAGTGTATTCACAAAAGTGTACACACACACACTTATACGGAATTCTTTTTAAACAGGTTCATCTGGAGTGGAACAATATCCCAAGGAAGGCTGTCGTTAGGCAGAAATTGGTTTTATTGTCTAACTTCTTTTTTTTATAATCTTTGTAATATTGTTTTCATTTCGTCTGTCTTTTTTTGTTAATAGCGCGAGTTCAAATCGCCATCACTATTATTGTTTGATCTTTCCGTGTAGGGATTGTTATTATCAGATGCGCGTCTGTCTGATCTTTCGTAGTTTATAAACGAGTCGTTGTCAAGTATTATGTACACAAGTGTTACGGTGAGTTTCGTCTCGGTACTGAAGATATACTTTCATATGTCATTATTATATACCTAGACACGTTTATTTAATCATATCTGTTCTTGTAGCTATTATACAAGAAGTTGTGAGTATCGAGCATAAATCAACATACATCTTATCTGAGATCACGGCAATACAGAAGTCAAGTAACTAGTGGATAATTACGTATGTATATTGTATCGCTGGGATAATCATCCTATCTGTTATGCATGTTCATGCATATATTATATAATAAATATTCCATTCATCTCTGGCAATCTGCTGATGTCAAAGGTCATTTCCAATCAACATCAAACATACCTATATATTAACATCCATAATAAAATTTATAGCAGAGACTACATTGGAGGAGATGAAATTCGTCCTGAAGTCATATTTGACATTTGAAAATGCCGCTGAGGTGCAATGATAGTACGATAAGCATCTTCTCACGCCGCTCAACATCACCCGCATCAGATAAGTTTGAGGCAGATGGCACTAGGCATGACGTTCAGAAGTAGCGTTCTGGAAGAATACGTACGTCGACAAGCCCCAGAAAAGAAGAAACAGTAATTCAAAACTAGTTCTGGTCGCCGAGAAAATTTGTGTGGCAATCAACTCTTGAGATGGGGTTATTAAAATACTGTATTCATTGCATTTTGCAAAATAACAAATTGAAAAGTTACATTCCAAGATTAGTGAAAAGTTGGAACAAAGATGATTTAACAGAACTGAATTTTGTAAATGGTACATTCCACAATGTGAGGAGGATGACCAGTTTCCGTTTCTACTTGGTAGAGCGTTAACTTAGCTATTGGAAAGTCGTAAGAACGATCCCAGCGGCCGCCTATCGTGACTGAGGTTTTTCCAGAGTTTTCACCAGTCATACCAGACAAATGCTGGTGGTACTTATTAACTAGGCCCTTTCCGACTACCTTCCAACATACTTTCCCACACGCTATCCCAGCCTGAGCTTGAAATGTCTCAAGGCCATAAATGAATTTGAAAACAATTTCCTTCATGGTTTAGTGGTCTGATGATACTACCTTAGTTAAACAGTTCAATTAAGGGTCATGTTACGGAAGAACACCATGTGGACCATCCAGGGATAATGGTATGGGTTGGTCTCGTGGAACCGTTCTTTTTCGACAGTACTATTCCTGGTGAGGTTTACTTGAACGTACTACACGAAACTGTCATGCCTATCTTCCGTGCTCTGTTTTAGGATAATGTACCTCGCCACTTTTTTTTTCCTGATTTTAGGGCATTCGTGGATGAATATTTGCCTAACATCTGGAATGGCCGAGGGACCATAGAATTGACTCCGTGTTCTCCAGAAACAAAGTGTAACACCAGAAACCACAAGCAATGAACGATATGAAGGCTCAATTGAGAGGCAATCTTAGAATGTGAGGCAATCCTACACCCAGTGCTCAGCGTCAGTGATGATGTGATTTCCCTCGTGGTGCGTTGATCAGCAGGGCCTCCAATTTGAATACTTACACTGAATGTTACGTTCACACATATGTCTTCTTTAATTTGAGTCATTAGAACCGGAAAACAGTTTAACCTATCAGTTACGTACAGTTACGCTCCGTATACATTATTCTGCGACACCTTGCGTAATCAAGTTTACACTTGAAATTACAGGATGCAGGGCGCTTGAAAGCTGTTTCTAGGAAAGATGATTCAAAGGCTATTGACATATCTAAAGTACTTATACAGGAGTCAGTATAGAGTAACTTTCAATTAGGAACCTGTGTTCTTCGAAGTAATCCTGACTCAGAACAAGCCTGCGAATGCAAAGAACAACACTCTGGACAATAGACATTAAACAATGAATTAATGTTTTATGCGAAATTTAATAAGTAATTATTTGAAATGTATATGGAATGAAATATTAATTTGTACAATTTTTCTTCGTTTACTTTTTAATTTTGAACGTGTATTGTGTCGGATTATTTTGGGGAACGTGGGTTTCTATTCGAAAGTTGCTGTATTTCGACTCTCCATACGCGTCTTAATTTTGTTAAATCTTCTGACTTACTCTGGTGTGATGTAATATGTCAGGTAATGTATATAGTTGTTACTATTTAAGGAATCCAAAGTTTAGAACTTAAAAATAACTCTTTTGTTTTATTGTAAAATTAGTTGTCAGATAATGTATATAGTTGTTACTATTTAAGGAATCCAAAGTTTAGAACTTAAAAATAACTCTTGTTTTATTAGAGTTATCTAATAATTAGTTTTATGTATGTAAAACTGGTGTAAAAGGTTTAAACAAGAGGGTTTACAGAAAGTACTGCATCTCAGGTCATAACTTCGCTATTTACAACATGAGAGATACGCATCTACTTAGGTGTGTAGAGGAACTTTTTGTCTGAAATATTGTCCACCAGTAGCAATGCATTTAAAGAGTGCTTGAACTCACTTGCCAGATCCAGTTCGGAGAAACTGTTCTAAGATAACTCGTAAGTGGAGTGCTGGCTTTAGAATTTATTGCTCTAGGGAAGAAGGGGCTCCGCCATTCCATGAATTAATTCTTGGTCTCTCGGTCATACAGTATTTTCTGGTCTCATCAGCGTAGATTTTTTCACAAAACGTTTTGTGGATGTTGACAGTAGTTCATCATTCATTGTGTGAATTTTCGTCTTTGTCTGTACTTCATATTCATGGTTAATAACCTAGAATTACAGAAATTTTGTCGGTTATGAACTCACTCACTGTTCAAGTATCCAAAGGAGTTGTAATTAGTTTCGACAGATAAAAACACTGAACTGCTGAACAAGACTATATTATTCGTAAAAAATTAAATTACATGTAATTTAATTTTTTACGAATAATATAGTCTTGTTCAGCAGTTCAGTGTTTTTTGATCTTAATTGCAAGACGTGCAACTATGTTTTGTTGTCAGTTCGACAGATAGTTAAATTTGCAGCCGAAATAAGTAAATTCGATGTATCTGATGCAACTTTGTCGATAGTTCGTCATTTTGGTAATTGTTCAAGTATAAGTCAGGGTTTTCACAGACCTGGAAAGTTAGGGAATTGGATTTTGGTCAGGGAAAGCTAGGGATAAACTAGAACGACCAAAAGTCAAGGAAAACCAATAAGGTGGTTCAGATAGTCAGGGAAATTCTACCGTTCCATTTTCATAATGCAAGCCGTATATTATTCTGCTTAATGCATTTGCTCAGAAAATAAGTCACTTAGAAATTCTATCGTAGAGGATCTCGAAGGTCGCGGGTTCGAACTCCACCTGCAGCGTGGGTGTTTGTGGATTTTAACTAGGTGTATAGGATCAATCGTGACGGGCCTAAGTCAAAAGTTACTCGACTGGCCCATAGAAAATAAAGTTTTACTAAAGCATTGTTAGATATCATGGTATATGAGATAAGTCTTCTTTTTTTACGTTAGAAACGTATTTTCATTTTATTCAGAACCACTTAACAGATTCGTAATTGTTCATATTATAGGATTTTCGAGAGGACTGTTTATGGATAAAGGAATTGAACTTTCCGTGCTCTACAATGGGCCATTGTTATTCCTATTAAACATGTGGAAAGAAACAAATTGTTACCAGTCTCATAATTGATGTATACAGATGTTGTTTACCTTGTTCTCTGTGACAGTGTCATGTTACAATTTTGAATCTTCATTGAAAATCATCTGAAAATCAAGGAGAGGGTTGTGTTTGGCGACTATCAAAATAGTGGAAGCTGCGCAATTATGAAAGGAACTTCACTGTTTTCCGAAGACCAAATTGTCAGGGAAAAAGTACTCCGAAAGGTAATAAAATCAGGGAATTTGATCTGAGTCTGTTGACAACACTTTCTTTTCAAACTGTCATCAGCGTACCTGACAGCTGGCATTTTCGGTTTGGATTAAACGTTTCTTGCATGATTCAGGAATAGATTCATAAACTGTTTGTGTGTGTTTACTTACTTTATCTTGTGCATGTGAAATTGAGTTAATACTTCCTTTTCTCTCTCTCTGTCTTTCCCTCCCCTTTTTTTTTTTTTTTTTAAATTGACTCCCGTGAGGACTATCAGTGAAAATGTGTGTATGGGATTACATATTGCAGTCTGATTTAAGATTATTTTTGGGTAAGTTTATTATGCATTGTATGCAGTTTTTTACTTTAAGGTGTATTCTAGCTTTGGTTTCTGCTTTTTCATTTGTAGGTTCGCAAGGCTCAGATGAATGTGACGTCAAGTCTCAGCAGGGAAGTCGTGTTGTAACAGCATCTCAGAAAGTACAACAGAGAACAGAAGGATGCTTCCATGAAGATTATATTGGTTCTAATTTCTGGTAAATATTTTAGTTCATAATGTATTTTATTTATGTGTATTTTGTTCAATGTGTCTGTGAATTCTATTTAGTATGTTTTAGGGTTTTAAAGATTTGGCCTTCCGTTCCTTTTTGTTTTCCGTCGGTTGTTTAAATAAGGAAGCAGATAAACAAAAATTTTAGCTTAGAAAATTGCAACGTGAAGAGGCTTGGAAAGAACTGGGGATGCTGAGTACTTCCTGTCTGCTACAACTTGCTCGTGTCAGTTAAAGTTAACGTGTCAGGGCAATAAAAAATATGGAATTGCGTCGTCTCGAACACTAAACAATTATATTGGGTTAGTGGAAATGAAATGTCTTTCGCCCCAGGTGCGTCATGTCCAAAGGCGAAAAAAATAAAAATACATTACCTGATTATTAAAGTAGTTGCCATGTACATCTACACACTGCACAGTGGTCCTAAAATCAAATCTAGATGGGAAATAATTGTTTCGAATATAAACTGCAAACTGTAGTTAGTTTTCGCTTCTTGTCTTCCGCAAAGATGTTCTGTGAATAATTCAAACGTCTAAAATCTATTTTAACATGGAATAGCGTTTAATTAACGAGTTTTAGTTTTGAATTTCTATAGGTATGATAGTATGATGAAAGAAGTAGGAAAGATCTACGTAAATATTATCGTCCTCTATTCTGCTCCTCGCCACTGGCATCATAAACCTTCTGTTCAAGTGCTTCTTTCTCTTCTTCCTCCTTCTCTTGTTCCGCCTGTATACTTAATTTTCTTGCCGGGTACGTGTAGTTCTTGGAGTAAGCTCAGCACTTATTCAGGTTTTTTCTCTTTAAACGTAGTAAAAGAAGAAGTAGTAGTAGTAGTTAGTGGATCAGAACTAACGAGGATTAGGTTAAATATGTCCTACATAGTTTCTTCCCGTGAGCATTTACGGGCATGTCCTTTACGATATCCCCTGATGTGCTTGTGTCTTGCTTCCGGGTTTCTTTTGACATCATAACGATTGGCAACATGGCTGATTCTATAACTCGACCACCATGAATTAAAATCTTATGGACACTAACTGCCATATAAAACAACGAGTACAGATTCCAGTAGAGGGTTGTGATACCAGCAGCATATTTAACAAAAGCTCTAATTGATGAGAATCACACTGAAAATGATCTGCTCTTTCTTTATTCCTGTGAAGGCAGAGTCGAGTTTCTGAAAAATTGAGGAGCAGTGTTTGTGTTCCATTCGTATCACTCGTTCCGCTTGCTGGTTACCATCTGCACTATAAATACATTTTTAAAAGAGGCGATTATTTACCATACAGATACAATTACCTTCTTTCGCACTTAAAAATAAACACTTTTATCTATTTTGGGGTTTGAATCACAGTACCATCGCGTGCGCATGTTTTAAAAACACCGTACGAGCCACTTCTTCACGTAACACTCACTCTTATAAATATTGTATCTGTGATTTATTTTTGACTTGCATTGAAATGAGTATTACGTACCTTAAGATGTCGATTCCATTTGACAGCACTATAAAAATAACAGTCACACAAAACACCTTCAAACAACTCATGACAGAAAACGTCTGGCACGAGGGTGGTCATGCGCTCCACTTACCGGGAACTTTTCAGGACTGAAGCACTATTTATTTTGACAATATGTTTGAAAGGGACCCGGACTAGTGAAGTTTGGTTATCGGATGAAGAATCAGTGCAAAACTTAAGTGTTAAAACACACAAGAATTATATTTTCTCTCTCTTAGTTTTAATTTGATTTCTTCACCGCTGTCCACTGTTGCCATCGCTCAGCCAACGGTTGGATTCCGTGGCGAAAGAATTCTGGAGTCTGCGATGCGAAGAAATCCTCAACTGCATTTGGGACCTCCCGAAGGTCTTCCCTGCCAAGAAGTGATCGAGATACCGAAAGAGATGGTAGTCAGTGGGAGAACGATTGGCTGGTGGGGAAGGGTTTCACACTGCAACTCCATGGAGAACCTGCACCGTTCTTTGCGCGACGTGTGGGCGGGCATTGTCATTCAACACGAGGACACCGTGTGTGTGGACCATTGCTGGATGCTTCCGGTAAAGTTTGTGGTGCATTTAATGGAGTTCAGCACTGTAACGATCTACAGTGATGGTTTAATTTCGCCTGAGAAATATGATTGATCACTCGCACCATGGACCACCATACCAGCAACAGTCCTTCCGTGGGTGGAGAGGTGATTTAGAACACCGTCCTGGACGTTCATCGCGATCCAACCATTGCCCGACCGTTTACGATTGTTATAGCAGACCCATTTTTCATCTGAGGTGACATTCCGTTGCAGGAAACCTTACCCACACCGAACTATTGCAAACGGCGATTCTTGTTGGCTGGTGTCAACTCATGTGGTACCCATGTGTCCAACCTTTTCATATTACTGATCGCGCGACGCTGCCTGCTGACAGTGGTATGGTCTATGTCTAATTCGTCTGCAGTGGCACGAACAGTTTTCCGAGGGTCCTCTACTACGGTGTTCCTGAACAGCTCATCCGAACATGATGTTCGTCCGTGCCCACGAGGCTCAAGTTGCAATGTTGTTTCACCGGAACGAAATTTGACAAACGAACGGCGAAAGGTGCGTTCATTCGCCACTTCTGTCTCAAATGCACTGTTAATGTTTTTTTGCGGCTTGCTGTGCAGAATGGCCCAGTTTGAATTCATAAAGAAAAATCACTCGCAGTTGTGTGTTCTCCATGGTGCACTTTGATACGACCCTGTTCAGCAACACACTACCTCCTGACTGTCCGGATACCCCATCCTGTTCTAGACGTATACGGAGTTTGTGACGTTAGACGCGTGACCTCAGTCGAACAGTGTGTTGTGTTCTTGAGGGAGTCAAAGCGGTCATTTCATTCGCACCAACCCAATAATATGCTTTTTTTTAGTAACTTCTTTCCCCAAATTCAGCACAGTTACAGTGTCTTCTAGTGTGCATTCTTTATTTTGCTTTAAATATTATATATTCATTATATTTCTATATTGTACAATAATAACGATATATGCAGGGTGTTACAGGATACATTGTTCAAACTTAGGGAAATGATTACTCGCATCAAAACTGAAAAAAGTTTCTTTGTAGAAATGTCAAAACACGCGTAGTTTCAACAGATAGGTAAGTTATTCGTGTCGGCGTTACGAATTACAATCTAAGTTGCCGAAAGAATATATTTGAGCGAAGTTCGAGATTGCAGCTGAGAAATTCGTATGCTTGTGTGCCCCACAATGTCTTATTTCATCACAGTGAAATGCTTTTTTGGAAAATACCATAAAACTACGTGCATCAATCAAAACATTTGTTCAGGTATATCCTTTTGATACAACTTCTGTTATCAATAGCTAATTCGACACGACTTGCCTCATTATTTCTCGATATATTACATCACTTGTGGCGATGTCTTGCAACATTTGGGCGTCTCTTAACTACGAAACTACATATTTCAACATTTCTTCAAAGGCATTTTCTCTTTAATTTGAAGTGGGTAGTCTCCTTCCGAAGTTGGTACCATGTGTCCTGTAACACCTTGTGTACTGCTGCTTGGATTTTCTCCGATTGTTTTCATTTTGAATACAGTAGCACCTCTTTTCTCTTCTTCTTGAAAGGCACAATTAAAGCATTTTACTGGTATTACAAATTTTCCTTTGTGTGTATGTCAGACCACTTTTTGAAGTTAAATTTTATCAATACTTTGATTGGTATTATCTCCAGAAGAGTGTCGGTTGATTATTTCTTCAGACTTAACCACCATCCTCATGACAACAGAATCCACTACATGATCATCATAAGCCGTTCTTCTTTATTATCTAATGTAATTTTAAATCAGTTCCAAATAGAGTTTTGCAACTTTGGAATTATAATGTGTTTAAATGAAATGGTAAATTTATGATAAGAAGTACAGCTCTTGTTCCATAGGCGAACAGACACACTTAAACACTAATATGTAGAATACGTGCGATATTTCGGTATTAATACCGCAGACTTGCTGAAGAGTAGGAGAGACGCACACATGTTGATAGAACAAAAGACTAGGACGACAGTAGCGACACGTAGCTGACGGCGCATCGGATGGAGAACAGTTGACTGCTGTATGCGCGTGGAACAGTTAACAACTGTACAACGTGTAAGTTCGAGAGATAGGATTGTGGAAGGAAAAGTGTTGAAAATGCAGAGAAAAAGGGTTAAAGAGTTATTGAAGGTTAAGTCCAGGATACATGTTCGTGCTTAAACCATGAATAAAGGCCCCCTCCCACAGACGGCGTGTTGAGGTGCTGGTCGTAGGGGGTAAAATGTGGATTATGGCAACCAGGAAAGATAGATCAAAATTAGTGTTGTGGAACTCGGTGTGTAAGGAGACTGGGGCATCCGGTTTGTTGATAATACAGAATGACGATGGTTATTAATACGAATGTGGAGAGCACCACATGTTTCCCCCACATAAAAGGCATCACAGAACTTGCAGGTTAGGATGTATATAACATTAGAGGTGTGGCATGTACCCTTTGGATTTAGGGTGTACCGGCCATTAGCAGTATTGACGGTGACGGTGGAAGAAGTGACGAAAATGGAGCAGGTCTTACATCTGGGTCTCATGCAAGCATGAGCGCCGGTTAGGGTGGTGGCAAGGAAGGTTTGGTACAGACTAAGATGTTTCTAAGATTAGGTGGATGCTGAAAAACTAATCTCGGTTTGGTGGGGAATACTGATCTTGTGTCTGGGTCAGATTGGAGAATGTGGAAATTAGAGTGTAGGATTTGTTTGACCTTGGTTAGTTTAGAATGGAACTGGATGATTAGAGGTATATAACGAAATTAAAACTGACTGTGCAACTTGGCGCAAAGCTTGCCCCCTTCTTCCCTTGATTGAAGATCTGCTCGCGAAACATTAATTTCTTGTTATTCTCATTTTTTCATCTATTGAAAGTTTAGCGTTCACATGAAACCTACCAATCACATGCAGTATTTACTCTACTCAAGTTCCCATCCTTACCACACCTAGAAATCGATGGAATGGCTTCGCGTTGGTTATGGGTTAGGTTAGGTTGGTTGGCCATCTGATGTGAGAACTCACTATTGGTACTGGCAGAGATAATGGAGATGTACAACCAACGCCTCCAGGAGGCTCTAGTCTACCGAGGCTACCTTTCTAACCAGACAGATCCGCCGTTCATCCTCACACATTCAGCCCACTCAAAAATCCAACCCACTGGCTCTGATCACCCAGTTCCATCCTAAACTAACCAAGATCAAACAAATCCTACACACTAATTTCCACATTCTTCAATCTAACCTAGTCAAAAGATCAATATTCCCCACCAAACCTAGATTAGTTTTTCAACATCCACCTAATCTTAGAAACATCTTGGTCCGTACGAATCCCTCCTTGCCGCCATCCTAAACCGGCGCCCAGACATGCCGGAGACCCAGATGTAAGGTCTGCTCCATTTTCATCACTTCTCCCACAATCACTATCAATACTGCTAATGGTCGGTACACCCTCAATCCCAAGTGTACGTGCCACACCCCCTAATGTTATATACATCCTAACCTGCAAGTTCAGCGTTGCCTTTTATGTGGGGAAAACAAGTTGTGCTCTTAACATTCGAATTAATAATCATCGTCACTTCTGTACTATCAACAAACCGGATTCCTCAGTTTCCTTGCAAACCGAGTCCCACAATACCAATTTTGATCTATCTTTCCTGGTTCCATAATCCACATTTTACCCTCTACGCCCACCACCTCAACACACCGCGTGTGGGAGAATGCCTTTATTCATGGTTTGAGCGCGAAAATAAAGCCTAGCCTTAACCTTCAATAACTCGAGCTTCCCTTTTCCTTTGCATTTTCAACACATTTCCATCCACGATCTCACCCTGTACTTACACGCTATACAGTTACTATTTCAAGTTCCGGAAATCGACACGCTACGGCAGTCAGTTGTTTTCCAGTTTTGATGCTTTGTAAGCTACGTGTCGCCACTGTTTCTTCAAACTTGTACTTTGTGAACACGTGAACTTCGCTCTCTTCCTCGATACTTGAAAACGTGTAATACACAAAAGATAGTGACTTTTGTATGTGAATATGTGTGATCTAATACGAAACTATAAGCTGTAAGTATTATCCTTTTTTTTCCCCTTCATTTGTCTTAAATTTACCTTAGATTGCCCTCCCGGCTTTCCTTTGTACTAGTTATATACAGATGCTTATCAGAATAATGGAAACACCTGAACGAAAGTGCAACTTACCAGATTAATATGGTGTCGGGCCACCTTTCGCCTTCAGAACAGCCTTGATGCGACGTGGGATGGAGGCATAGAGGTCGTGAATGGTAGCAAGTGGAATATTACACCATTCCTCGTGCAGGGCATCGGCCAGTTCTGTGAGAGAGGATGGAGGTGGAAATCGTCGCCGGAGTCGTGTTTCCAAGATGGACCACAGATGTTCAATTATGTTGAGATCTGGGGATTGGGCGGGCCAGGGGAGGTGTTGAACTTCATCCCGATGTTCCTCAAACCACGCTGCAACAACTCCAGCTGTGTGAATGGGTGCATTATCATCCTGGAATATGGCGTCATTGTCCGGGAACAACATCCGAACCATAGGATGCAAGTGGTCTCCTAAAATTGCGACATAATCGTTGGCAGTGATGCGTCCGCGAAGTGTGACCACAGGACCCAATGAAAACCATGATATTGCGGCCCACAGCATCACCGTGCCGCCGCCATGTTTCACAGTTGGGCGGAGACACTGCAGATCATACTCTTCTTTGGGTGTTCTCCACACATAAACACGGCCCGTGGTTTGGAATAGGGTGAATGGTGACTCATCCGACCATACCACACGTTTCCATTCGTCAACGGTCCAAGTTGCATGGTCGCGGCACCATTTGCGGCGTGCTAAAGCGTTCTGGTCCCTGATGAAAGGTTTGGCCCGTGCAACACGACCCCGTAAGTTCATGTCATGTAATTCGCGGCGGACTGTGATTGTCGAAACAGGTTGGGGGAGGTGCTGATTGAGTTTCTCCGTCACTTGCGCCGCAGTGGCACGACGGTTCCGCGTGACAGTGCGCTTTAATACCCGGCGTGCCCTGTCACTGATGCTTTTCTTCCGCCCACTGTTCCGCTTCCCCGATGTGGTTTTCCCGTGTGTTGTGTAGGCCGTCATCACCTTCGACACTGTC
The DNA here is from genome assembly GCA_022664845.1 of Lepisma saccharinum. Taxonomy (NCBI): domain Eukaryota; kingdom Metazoa; phylum Arthropoda; class Insecta; order Zygentoma; family Lepismatidae; genus Lepisma; species Lepisma saccharinum. The sequence continues at coordinate 27,949 of JAGDQP010013063.1, read as the reverse complement.
CCTGGCGACACACCTAACACACTAGCCACTGCCGTCACACTCACTCCACATAACCGCGCACCAACAATTTGCCCTCTTTGAAACTCTGAGAGGCCTCCCATTTTACGCTACCTCCGTCTGCTACAGCCACTGCACACTCCTGTTCCACGACGCCTGACGTAGTATGGAGACCGACCTAATCACACCACCACCAGCAGTCCGGCGCTGCGGTCGCCACGACACCACTGCCAACCCATACATCTGACGTGTTGCCAACTACAGGTGTTTCCATTATTCTGATAAGCATCTGTATATAGTACATATAGAAGAAGGCCGAATAAGCAATGTAATAAGTGAAATTTGAAGAGAGAGGAGAGGAATTGTACTTAACGTAGTATCTTGACGAAGATCACGTTCACAATTTCACACTTAACAGTAAACACTATAAAGTCACTTATAATTTTCGGCGTCAGCCATCATCAATTGTAGAGAAGATAGTGTAATCAACTGCTCCACATACAACATTTATTATATTAAGTTATTTCTGCGATCAATATACACACAGACAGACTAGCGGACTCGCTATGGGAAACCCACTGTCCCCCATCTTGGCGAACATCGTGTTAAATCATTAAATATGATCGTATAATTTCTTTCTTAGGGCCTATATCTGTAGTACAGAATCAGGTCTCAGGAAAGAAAGAATAATGATAATAATAATACACTAGGATTACGGAATGGGTACACGAAACGTACATTGCAGAGCTGATGCAATAAGCTTTCGACAAAGTTACCAGTGTTAGGCATAAAAATCATCGAATAGAATACTGGAAAAGTGGGCCACTTTTCCTGGATAACACCTCTTGAAAGGCAATTATCTATAATCTACTTCAAAAATAACTAGAAACCTGTTCCCATACTCCCAAATACCATGGAAAAATCTTTTACCGGATACAGTGGAATACAGAGGAGTCTCAGGTGTTCACCAAGTTAAATGTGAATAGGTATGACCAAACGCAACATGTTTGTTCACTCGCTTAAAGGAACATATCAGGCATGCCAAAAATTGGCAATATTAATAGGCTTATTGAAGCATCTTTCAGAAATTGGCGACATACCCACAAGGCTTCAAATAAAAGGTACTTTGAAAGCTTCTTTATTCTTTAAAGTCAAACAAAATTAAATTTAGACACAGGCATACTCAATAACGATTGGGTTCTTTTTTGAAAGATTTTATTCTCAGAAGAAGTACAGAAAATAACCAAAACAACGTTGATTTTCCTCCACAAACTGGTAACGTTGATTTTCATCCACATCACGTGATATATATATATATATATATCCAACTGAAATCTTGCTTAATCGACTCAGGAGGATTGGCCTGAATCGACCCTCCTGAGTCGATTAAGCATACTCAGAACGGAATAAGGGAACGGAAAGGATACGGACAACTTGGAGAAAACCTGAATTTTACTACCAGGAGTCATTCTACTTGCTTTTGTTCCAAAATTATTTTGTTTTACTTTCTATCTTCATGAAATCGACCCTCCTGATATATATATATCAGGATGGGGATGCAAAGTTGACGATGCTGAAACGAAAGCAGATAAGTAAATTATTAGCCATCTCCATTCCCATGTTTTAATTTTTACTTACCCCAAAGCCTTCCGGGTTCGAAAGCTTGGAGTTAATTTTAATCAACACAGCGAGGTCATCACATGTACCTCCAATTCCTTTAGTATTTTAGGCAGGAATAAACTAATTTTACACACATCATTTCTATATTACTTTATAAACAAGAGTTTACAAATCATACAGCAGGATTTCACAAGACATTTCTTTCATTCCCTTACGTAGCTGATTTAACCTCTATACCTCATTGATCTTAATCAGCACTTTCCATTCAGTTTTATTGGACGGTCCCACATACACACAACACACACGTTCCAATGCAATTGTCGATATACTATTATAAGTACAAACAGTGCTGATTAAGATACGTTATAGCAGTACATTACTCTTAGAATATTCTCATTTATCATATTTCATACATATTCATACACTTGCATACAATTGTAATTTTTCGGAACACTAGCATCGACTGCTAGATTTGTATACCGGGCAATCTTAACTTTATGAAGTATCGAATTTTCACATGAGGATATTTTACTTTTCCGTTTATACTGTTCCTTTTCTTTCTTTCTTTCTTCTTTGTTACTGTACGTCATTATTAAAATTATTCACTTCGCTTTTCCTTAAATGGAACGAGGAACATTCACTAACAGTCGGAGTAGTTTACTTTAAACTATAGTGTTTGTACTTAACCTGAAGAAAGTTCAATATGTCTGTAAGTAGAGATGTATCTGCTACATGTTCGTGGTTTTTGACTGCGACTTAAGTGGTAGTACTAAGGACGTGTGTATGATATGAAAATATCGTCTTAAGAGAAAGTATTCCTTGTAAAGTTGACCAGTGCATAACTATTATTCAGATAATTTAAGAGGGACGGTGTTGGAAACCCTTAAATTTATGAATTGTATGTAAAAATTAGTCTGTAAGCGAAAATTAGAACCTCCGTTATTATAGAAGCAATATGTGGGAAACCTAAAGGAATTAGAATGGGACGTGATATTAATTATTTAAAAAGTATTCTATGTTGTGGTATGTTAGTTTTCTGTCAGTATATTTCCCAAAACCAAAACGTAGTTTTAATTAAATTTTTTTTCTTTGTTGAGATGCTTCTAGTAATTATGCAGCAGGTTTCTCGTACGGATGAATCCTTCTTATGTAAGGTGCGAGACGTTTCGATTGTGTGTTTTCCTTTATAAAGATCTCTTACCAAGACCGAAATGGGATTAGAAGTTGTAGCATCTCTTTGATGTTTATCGACCGCAGTGTGTAAGTTACGTTGTTTCTTGCCTATACATCTGTTTTGCATTCACAAGTAATTTCTTAAACACCTGAAGATTGCGTGCGATATGAACATAAAGGTTATAAGGGGGAAATAAGGAACAACAGTAATTGTTTAACATCCCTAGTTTGAAAAGACACCTTAGGCACATGTCACCGCTAGCAAATGAAATCGAACGTTTGAAAAATTAATTTCTTGTGCACAGTTAAAATTTGCTCTGAAAGGATTAATAGGAAGACGCTGAACATATTTTTGAAAGTTCAGCTTAACAGCTATAACAAATATTTATTACAAAACTTGCTTAAATTAGCACTAATACACACACACACCTGACGTTCACTAATAATATAAAAAGAATAAAACTAATGTAGGACACGTTAAGAAAATTAATAATCCACAGTATTTCGCTGGTTCGTTGGACTTCGTCTAGAGATTAAAAGTAAAACTCACAAGGAACACTACCCAAGTGTATATCTCCGATTTTAATAAAATTTGGCAGGTAGATACTACACATGAAATAAATTGTTTTCTTTTTGTTTCTGCGGAAAAACTGTTTTAGGGGGTAAAAGCCCCCACCCAAAATTGTAAAAGTGGCTGCCCGAAAGGCGAGAACAAGTGGACCGAGGTGAATGAAATTGTGCACAGATATACTAGACTTAAAATAAGGGAATACGTGTTTCGTATTTTCCTGGAAACAACGAGTGGATGGGGCACAGACCCCTCCAAACATTTGATCACGAAACATTAAAAGTGCTAATAAGTGTACGTCAAAAGTACCGAAAGGACATGGAGAATTGCAACGAAACTGTGTGTAGGGACAATACGCGAAAAATAAGCGAATACGTGTTTTTGATTTTTTGCAAAAAAACAATGTGGGGCAAAGGCCCCCCCACAAAAAAAAAATTAGAAATGCAACGCCACGAGCGCAGAAAGAAGTGGACCGAAGTGAATGAAATTATGCACAGATATACTAGATATAAATAAGCGAACACGTGTTGTTTAGTTTGTGCTGAAAATCAGTGTGGGGGACAAGCCCCCCCCTCCGAAAAAAATGTAAATATTACCGCAGGAAGGAGTGGACCGAAGCGAATGAAATTTTGCATCAAGGCAATACGTGTTTCTCAAGTGTCCCCTCCGATTTGCTTCAAATTTGGCACAGCAACAGTAAACAAAGTAAATCGACACGTGGTTGGTTTGTTTATGCGGAAAAACATTGTAAGGGAGTAAAAGCCTCCCTCCCGAAATATTACTATCAAATACGCTGTAGGTAGGAAACGGCTAGTGTGAAAATAGTGAAAGTCTGCCAATGCATAGATAGCTCTAACGCGTTGCGCGTGGTGCAAAATCTCATTGTGTTTCGACTATTATTCCACGGACGTCCTTTTCTGTGAGACATTTGAACCATAATCAGCTAGTGACTTGTACAATATTTTCTTACATGTCTATATCCGTGTACATACACATAAATGTGTCTGAGCGGAGATATGTTGCAATCTATATATCTCTTTCTGTGAATACAATGTCTGTCACTACGTTTTCTTCACTTTCTACTCCCAGTCTTTACTTCGAGTGTTCAACATGTTTGATGTTTGAAGAATTATTTGCCTCTCCAAAACAGCCGAGGACACAAAGTAACACGTATTTCCTACTTTCAAGCCATCTATGTATTGGCAGACTTCCACTATTTTCACACTAGCCGTTTCGTACCTATAGCGTATTTGATAGTAATATTTCAGGAGTGGGAGCTTTTACTCCCTTAGTGTTTTTTCGCATAAACAAGCCAGCCACGTGTCGATTTATTTTCTGTCTACTGTGCTGTGCTGTGCCAAATTTGAAGCAAGTCGGAGGGGACACTTGGGAAACACGTATTCCCTCATTTTACATCTACAATCTCTGTGCACAATTTCATTCACTTCAGTCCACTTGTTTTCGCCTTTCGGACGACCACTTTCACAATTTTGGGTGGGAGCTTTTACCCCCTAAAACAGTTTTTCCGCAGAAACAAAAAAACGTGTATTCGTTTATTTCATGTGTAGTATCTACCTGCCAAATTTGATCAAAATCGGAGATTTACACTTGGGTAGGGTTCCTTGTCAGTTGGAGAGACAAAGTATGAACAGGAATGTGGTCGTAGCAGACTGATTCTCAGATTTGTGACAAAGTTTAGGCCATGACTGCCTGACCAGACCAGCCTCATAAATGGAAATGATAAAAAAGTGCTTGCAGTTACATGGAAGCTTTATTGGTGACAACAAAAGAGAATGCGCATGCAAGATCGTCCGAACAGAACTGTTGACCACTTGTGTGCCTGCTGTCGTGGGACATTGTACACAGGGTTTTCCTTTATTTCCTTAAATCACAAGTTTATCTCAGAACGTGAGGAAGATGAGAGTTTCCTTCCACACCTTTGTTAATTTGAAGTACATTACAGGCAGGTTAATGCATACAGAATTCGGGAGAAGGATATCATATCATATATATCTCTCTTTCGTATAGGGTAATTTTTCCACATTTGCAAATTACTGAGGTATTTAGACAGGGCATATAGCTTTTATTATCTTTCTGTGTTCTATACTTTGAAGATTTTAGTTTAATAGAAACGTTCATGTTTTGAAATATTGATGTACAACATTTTTCTGTGAGCTACAAAAACATCCAAGTAAATTACATGGGAGTCCGGTTTGTAACCTCGTTCATGTATTACTATTATTATTTTCATTTTAAACTGTGTATTTCAGATTGTAATATTCTGTTCCTTTATAGGGATGTGTATGTTGTTGAGATGGATCCAGGAAAGCGAAGTCAGGCAAATCCAGTACCTGTTATTGTCTTACTACAGGGTGAAGGGCCTAAACCCATACCACGTAATGTTACACTTGTGCTCAAATCCCGCCATCGAATCAAGTGGCAATTTGGTTCTCAGGGTGTAGAGGGCAAAGTGGTCTTAGTTGTAAGTTGGTATTTTAAAAGTTTTAAAATATTTTAAATTTGTTTTATGTTATTTTAAATTGTTTTAAGAGAACGTGACATTCGAAAACATGCTAAATTGAAGCATTTATTATTGTTGTGCTAACCGAGAGATAGTTGAATTGTAAGAAACTATTTTCCTGTTAATCAATGTTTCTTAATTAAATTTGTTTAAAACTAATGCCTTTTTAATCATCACTTCTTTACAATATTAAACCATGTAACGAATGTACAAAGGGTTGTTATCGATTTTTGGGAACTAATTGACATATCTGTCATTTTTGTGATTACTTTTAATCAGTGGCGGTCGGCCGTGAATATTAATTGTAGTCATTCTCTTAACCGAGAACAACTAATCAAGCGATCTAAATTCTTCCTCCGGAGTAAGTGGTCTATTGGTTACTGTCGCGGACTTCTGATAGGCACTCGATAGGTTTGAACCCTGCTGCCGACCGTCCTGATTAAATTTTTTCTGGATATTCATCAGTTTTACCAAGCGAATGCTTCATCTCGGTCTCTTTCTCAAGTCTGCTCGCTAAAGGACGTCACCCCCTTATGTTTGTCACGAGCTCAGGTCATAGCTTTCTGTTCACTATAAGGAACTAAAGAACGAACTGCCTGTGAACATTTTGTATTATCCATTTGTGTGTGTTAATAAATAAGAGCTTACTTCTTTGGATTTTTGGTGAGCTGTAAATTTCCATTAAATACGATTGATTTTTAAGCTTCTCTCTTGCATTTTTAAAGTTAATTTCATTCAGCGAAATAAAAAACACTTTAGGATTTTGCTAATTTTTCTCATTTGTGTGAATCTAGGTAACATGTTGCCTCCAACACGTCTCTTCATTTATTTAGTCTTTAGCTGCATTCTGACCATGCTAGTATAATCAGTAATTCTATCAAGCAATGTCTATTGAAGTTAGTGATTGAAATTGTACATGAAAGTACTGGAAGTTCGATTTAGAGATAACAACATAATGGCCTGTATACTTTAAGTTGAAGTAGTTTACGACTCTAGGTAAATCTACGTAGTACTTTTTCTGGTGAGGGTTTATTTTTAATTTTTAGTAAGAAGTACTGCGTGTCATTGAGAAGCTTTGTGTTGTTGATGACAACTGTTTCTATTATTTTGTGTTCATGGTTCGGATAAATAGAGGATACCTGTGCGACGATCGTGTCTGTTTGTGTCTGCTATAACTCGAGAGTGACAGTCGGTCACTTTTAAAATGTTACGATTTTTTTCTTTAAACTTAGTTCAAATTCTAATATATTTCTGTTGGTATGTTGTGAGAAGGTATTTTTTTTATTATTTCCTTTCAATATGAAGTCCAACATTAGAATAAGTTGGATTTGAATTGCATGTATAACCTTTAGGTAACTGTGGCTCGGGATAATTAAATAAATGTTAAGTTACTTTGTTGAAAATTCGTTAATAATTTATTAAATTACAGAGCAACAATGAAGTGGAGAATACAGCATTAGGCCAGCATCAGTACCTTCGTGTAATTTCTAAATCCTTACCTGATGGTTTGGATGAATTGCTGCTCTCAGTTACCCTTGAATACGGACCTCCTATTCTATATGCCAAGACAGGACAGGCTTCCACAATGAGATTGCTTGTGGGCAGTCGTGATAAAGCGGGTAAGTTGTGCTAAGTAAAGTTAAGTTAGCAGTAGTAGTACACTATCGAGGATAAAGAATAATAATAAAAAAATAACTCAGTGTACTTTAAAAGGTCATCCCTACATTGTCGTAAGGAAATATGCGGAGTAGGGTAAATTATCGAATTGTGTGAAGTTGAAGCGAAGAGATGTACGTCTAGTTAGAATTAATAAATTGAATTGTATTTATAATCTTAAGAATCTATGACTCAGGTCGGGATAGGCTAGGAGAGAGGATGGGGGATGAAAGTCGGCCATGGCCAAGTTTGTAGGATGTGACTGAGGAATGACGACAAAACCTCGAGTCAGGATGACAGTCTCTGGATTCAAAACGTGGACATTTCGATGCGAAGCTTACGCTCTTTAAGTTGAGCTAATGAATATTATGTAATATTTTATAAGCTAATTCTGCCATTTTCAGTCATATTTGAGAAAAAACAAATGCTGCATTAAATTAGTTTATATATGACTAATGGATTCTTTTGAAAAATTTTCTTTTACTTGCATCAATGTATTTAGTTGATAGTGTTGAATTCTCATTACAGGTTATAAAAATGGGGCCAAAGAAGAGGTACCTCATATGGTGACGCAAGACCAGGAGTTGTTTTCTAGTAGTGGGAAAGCACGGCATGAAGTTTCCTTGCATAATCTTAGTGTTCCTGGGTTGAAGAGTGATTCTCGTTTCAAAGGTCAGTATTTACATTTAGTGGTACAGTACAATTTTTAGAACTTTTTAGTATAGTTGATCATGTAGTAATTTCAAAAGGAATCATATTAAGAACGTGCAAAGCCTAAACATAAAAAAATTCTCGTAATCTTGATGAAGTCAACACTATGGTGTAATACACCTCTTTGTTGGAGCGTTTTTTTAAACTTCGTTGAATATATATTTTTTTGTCTCTGTACTTTTCGTCTATTTTCTCTCTTTTTCGTCCCCATTTGTCAGTCGTTCTCGTCTTTCATTCTTTTCAACATGATCTGTCTCACCTTTCTTATGTAATACCAATTAATGAATCTAGAGGTGATGCGATTTCAAATTTTCACTCTACAAACTTATTTTTTAATAGTATTTTTTTTTTCTTATTTGCTATATATAGTGCTCTGAAAATATGCAGTCTGTATTCCTTCTCTTGTAATGCGTTGTTTCAACATCTTAACCGCCTTTTGTGTGTTTGTTTCGATGTAATGTAGAAACTTTACATTTATTGGCTTTACAGCAATTTATAACCTTAGCAGCCCGTCACATCTCGAGCTCATCTCTGTCTGTGGGTGAAGGGTTGGATAAGATTGAGACCGTGACCTTAACTCAAGGCACTATTCCTGCATTCTTATGTTGTAACTGAAGGAAACAAGGCAAGTTTAAGTCAGAATGACCAGCTTCGAGAATTGATCGTAGGACCGTCCGATTCCGAAGTGAGCACGCTTTCATAGTTTCGTTTACCAGTTCCCGTATTAGTTTCTGTATTATTAATTGTCTGTACGGGCTTTGTTTCTAAGTTTTCCTTTCTACAACGTTTTGTAGAAAAAGCCACTTGCTGTGTAAGTGTGTAAAACTAAATTCGCTTGCTCAGCTCTTATACGTTTACTTTGCAAAACAAAAATTTCTGGATCGATTATCACCAGTTTCTGCACATTCGTCGTGGTGGCGTTGGAGAATGCTGAAAGGTTTCTGATTAACACATCGTCGGATTACAAGTGAAACACATTAAGTAAAGAATTTGCGATTTTGAGTGAGTTTTCTAGACATAACGGTGTGCCTTCTTTCGATTTGCGAAGAACAGTAGTGTTGGTCGTCAATAAATGTGTGTTTATTAACAATTTAGGAAATTCATCAATTCACGATTTTTTCTATCGTTATTAGTTTAGCAATACATAAATACCATGAAAATAATATTTTACACTGATAGATAAATGATTGAAATAAAAATATAATCTTGACATTTGTTTATCCAATGTTGTCTTTTAGCTGCAAAATTACAATTTAATTTTCTTCGTTTTCTCAATAGTATGTTTTTGACTCAATGAAGACGATATGTTGTATGGTTTACATCAACAAAAACACATGTCCAGGCATCACGTAGAAGCCGCTTGACATACTCTTACTAAACGTGCTATGTTGATAGTGGACATCTCTAAATGTTTCCGGTGTACCAAATTTTAAAATTTATTACCGTTTCCGCGGTAACAAGACTTATTTTGTAAAGGGTATAATTGTGTATCATATGAGAACAGTCAAAACCAGTTGCTTTAAAACTTAGTACGATTACATACGGCTCTAGTATTAAGCTTTTGACCATATTGAAATAAACTACTAACCATTTTCATGGCAGTGAGACTGAATTATTAAACAGATATTCGAGCATGATGCAGAAATGGTTGAACCGATTCCAGCCCAGAGATGAGACTGATGCAGGGGAATACAATTCGCATTTTAGCAGTTTGACAAAATCTTGCTATTAACCGTTTCTATGGCAGCGAGACACAAACTTTACGTACATAACACGTGCCACGGATGAACGGTTAAACGATTTTAATCGAAACTTTGTACGATATTAGAACTTAATAAGCTTAAATTTCAGGTGTACTGTAAGGAACATTTGCAGTTTCCATGGTAACGAAACTCCTTACACCCATGTTCCAGCATTACGTTTAATCTGATTTCAGCCAAACTTTACATACTGGTGTAGAAATGGAACTAAACATTTAAAGGAAAGTTACATCCAATGTAACGCTAAATCATGTCATGTTACGAACAGGCCAGGGCAAAGAAGAGAAAAAGAACAAAGGATATATGGATGACTGAGTCGACAGCTGAAAATAAAGTACAGTACAGTTTACGTACTGAAAGAAAATTACTAATATTTTATTTATTTATTTGTTTAATATATATCAAAATTTTTATTAGTGATCCATTAGAAATCACGCAAAAAATAAGTCATTACACTTAAATCTAGAGAACCACTGTTGCTGAAGTTGAGGTTAAGGAGTCGAATAAAAATCAATTAAATATTCTCTCTCTCCTTTTTTTTCTCTCTCTCTCTTTCTTTCTCTCTCTCTCTCTCTCTCTTTTTAAAAAAAACCCTGAGAATTCTTATTGAAAGTAGGACTTACCCTAAAATCTATCAGTTTATAATATGTAATAATAATGTCTTCCAGCAAAATGTGAAAATAAATTCGGTAATGTATATGCGATTTTATTAGTGGAAGTAACATTATCTGGTTACAGAAATTTGATATTTCGTAAGAGACTTTACATGCAGCCTCCTAATTTTGCAACGGGACCTGTCGAAAACACGTTCAACGTGAATTTAATAAGCAAATTAAAAATTGTGTTTGTAGAAATAAGGTGAACAAGTAAGTACAGAATATTATATTACTATTCCTGACTTACCTTCTGACTCAGATTTCACATACTTATTTAATCATTTGAATGTTGAATAACTATTTACATTTTCGAACGCATTCTAAATCAGACTGTAAAAAAGTTTTTCGTATTACACGATTTTAAAAATGTCTGGACAAGACAAGAAGAATTATCCTGCTGCTAAAGATGTGATGACCAAGAAAATCAGTTAGATCTTCTCTCATTAGAAGAGACCCAGTAAAAATTAGTATTTATTTGTACATATTTTGAATTTTTGTTCAATTGTAACTTTACTTGATATAAGATCAAAAGTCTATGACGAGCTTGAACTTACCTGTCTGGCTTATAAATGTAAGTTTAAAAAGAATAAAAGTCAAGCTTTACCGTGTCAGTACTTTTTAATACATTTTTATAGATTTCGAACAACTCAGGTCTTGGTTGCGTTCGATTCTAACAAAAGTATTACCGAGGATAGTCTTTTCCTTCATATTCTGTAAAGGCCTATGATACCCTTGTATAACTCTTGGTATAACAAGCATATTCATGTAGAAACATAACTTTTTTTAAACGTTCTTTGATGAACCGGCCATCTGGTAAATGGGCTGTGATAATACCCATATAAGGACTACATTGGAAAAATTATTAAAACTAGCGTTGAATTTGAATTTTGAATTCAATTGTTAAGGCCTTTAGGTAACTTTGGCTCAAGCCCGCTTGCGTTGGAAGGTATGTTTTCTACGTTAGTTGCATTGGAAGGAAGATACATTCTATTTTTGTTGATACAAGACCTTGATATTTACATGACATGATTTAGCGGTGTAGAGTTGTTAGCTCTACAACCTCGCAGTAAAGGCAGACATGCAGGATGTCGTCTTTTGTCCATCTCTGAGGCTTGCCGAAGTCATTCAGCGTCAGGGTGGTATTGGTGAAGCTGACTCCTTCACCATAATAATTTTCTTCGGGGGTTATCTTCCGTTAGTGTTTGTAGATCCCTTTACTAACTGGAAGGCAGTAATACTACTGGTTTTGGTGGCCGTCCGGTAATATTTCTGGTATCCACCATATCTGGTCGGCTTGTACCTATCTGGCGCCTGGTGGGAAGACCAATAACCCGGCCTGTTATTTTTGCCGGTAATATTTATTGTTGCGGAAGTTGGAATATGACCTTGGCAGTTGAACATAAATTGCATGGTAGTGCTGTTACCGCTCATATAATTCATTTTATCTTAACGTATAAATTGCATGTATTTAAAAACAAGATTTTGAGAAAGTTATACGTATCGGAACGGGACGAAGTAACCGGAGAATAGAGGAGACTGCATAATGAACTCCACAAACTCCATGATTCACCCTATGTTATAAGAATAATGAAATCACAACGGCTAAGATGGGCAGGTCATGCAGCTCGGATAGGGAAAAAAACTAAGATTATATTCCATCGTGGTTGGTAAGCCGGAGGGACAGAGGTCGTTAGGGATCTTAGAAGGGATTAGGACAATATTAGAAGTGATCTTCAAGAGTTACATGTCCGTGGTGAAAACTGACTTGATATTGCATAGGATAGAACAAATGGCGAACGTTTGTTACTGCGGCGATGCGAGTTCCGTAGAGTGAGTGAACTGAATTCATAGGCTGCTTCAATTTCGAATAAGTTAGTTTTTCATTTGGAAACCCCATTTACCCATAATTTGTGTGTAGCGGTTCTTATTATGTTGCAAACAGTATTTTTGAACAATTCAATGTGATTTCCTTTCTCTATGTAAGATAACTTAGTAATATATCAGTGTAAATTTAGTATCCTTGAGACATATTTTCCAGTTTTATGGTTATTCTTTTCAGATTATAGCCCAGGAGCAGTTCTTGAGGGGATCATGCAGTTAAGGTGTGAGCCAAAGTATATAGTAATCGCATTTCCATTTAGGGAAGTTGAAAAACTCGGTGTTACAAGCATGACACTGGCTGATCGTTCCTGCAAAGCACAACGCAACAGAACACATTGGTTTCTGCAAAGCCATATGACTTCCTGTGGGAGTATAAGCCATACGAATGGAAAGAAGACTAGTATCACTAATATCGTAAGTAAAGTTGTTTTCATAATTATTTGTGTGTTTTGGTATGCAAAATGCGAGCGTTTTTGTATTAGTGATAACATCGTCCGATAAATCTGTTCCTCTCTCGATTATAGCTTCTGAATAGACGATTCTGTTAACGTTTGTTTTCACAAATATGTTTAAATTTTATCTGTAGGAGAACAAAAGTAACTCACATTATTAAGAATGTACAATTAGTTAACGATATTTGTCCCTGTATATTTGAAAATATTTATTGTATTATACTTTGAATAATATTGAAATCTACTTCAATTTAGGCCTGAACCAACTTAAAATAGTTACCTGGTCGTGAATTTTTATCATGCTTTTCTTGCATCATCTTTTCTAGGTGCATGTCAAGTTAGCTCGGATAGAAAGTGATGATGAGGATTTTGAAGCTTCCGGAGCATTTGATGACATGTTGGAAGATGACCGTATTACTGTGCAGTGTAACTATAGTCCTTCTTCTCTAGTTCCCATTGAAGTTCCTGGACAGTCATTAGAAGATGATGATTTTGTGGTAAGGCTCTGTCTGCTTTCAAATCTCGTAAAATAAATACAGAAATAAACACTAAAAAAATTCCTCTATTGCCAGTGAAGATATTTAGTATCTACTATATTACTAGTAAAATTCGTAATATTGGTAGAATTCTTAACACCTTTACATAGTGAAAACTAAATACTAAGTATTCATGTCAAACAGTATTGTAGATACAAATGGGTTTAAATTTAGTACCTTGATAAAGTAGTAAAAAATATTGATATTAGTGAGAGTTCTTCAAGGCAACTTCAAAGGGGTAATAAGTGTAGGGCGTTTTTTATTAGCACTAAATCCACGCAACGGAAGATCTCTATATATAGTATTATATACTGCGTAAATATATGTATGATAAAAGTACGTAAATGAACAAAACTTATCAGTGAGGAACAAAAATATTTAAAAATATAAATAAGAAACAAGTACCATCTGAGGAGTAAATCGAAACTAAAACATAGCCTGAAATTTCTTTCATTTTAGTTGTTCATTATCAGTAATTTGATAAATACTTCCCGCCATTTCTAACTAGGTTACAAATTCATTTTTATAAAATATTTTCCATTACGTAGATTCTGGTAATAGATAATGGTTTATGCATATTGCCCGTCTTTCAAGCCCTCTTATAAATATGATGGGTTAAAGTGTTTTACTGCTTAAAATTGATGGTACACTGTAAACAAGCATGATGATAGTAGAGTGGGAAGAAATTTAGTTGGTAGTGCAGCATTATGGGTGAAGAAAGAAAATGCATTAATGAATTTATCATCATCCATGTTATTTAAAATTTGAATAATAATCACTTTCCACCACAGGTGTCGGTTTGGCCTTCGTTAATGCATTGTATTTATGAAATGTAATTAGTTTTAATTGTGTTACTGGAATATTGTGTATAGTATGTATGTTAGTACAGGCCTTTTGAATCCATTGACGATCAAGCCATTTTAGCTGAAATTGAAGATTTCATAGCAAATTACTCTGTCACGTAAGCATAATAAGAGCTTACATAAAGTCTTGTTTTCTTCATAATAGACCAGATATATATGTGCTGCCCTCTGTATGAAACTTCCGAGTGGTCATACGTTGCAGAACTGTAATTCGTCAAAGAATAACTTAACGCGTCAGTGCATCAGCAGCAACATTTAAAAAGACCCGAGCTCTTGGGAATTTCTCGAAAAGTCTTCTGTTTCAGCCTTATTTAACGTTTTTCTTCCACCTCAAGCACTCAAAAGAGCAACTAAATCCTCATGATTATCGTCAAACTTAAAGGTATTAGAACACGTGAGTCCTGTCATTTTCGTAATATTGCTATCCATAGGTTACTCAAACTAAGCTTAAGGCAAACCATACGTTTCAATAATAGTTTATCCAAATACTTACTAATGAGTTTTACAACTGGAAAGTACGAATTTCCTTCCTATGGGCCTAGCTAATTCAAAATGTATGATACCCAACATGCATGCTGTAGACCGCGAAAGAGTTTTCTTCAGATACTAATTTATTTATTTACACATTCAGACCTTTCACCTTACTATTGTAATCTTACCCTCGGAAGTAAAACAAATAGAGCGCGGAGAATAGAAAAGACAAGAAAAATGGAAATAGAAACACCTAACAACTATAATACTATTTTACGCTTGTATGTAATAAATAAAATGTGTTTAATGCGTGTGTTTGTTATTTATTAACGTAAAAACACTTAACCACAACCATCACTCATTCTCAAAAATACTCACTGTCAGTTGTTAACAATTTTGCCAGGTGCCATGGATATAAATAGTAGTTTGTGGAGAAATGAACAATATAGCCTTCATAATGGTGTTCTATGACACAAGCTTGTGATATGATGGATCAATAGATATAGGGTGTGTATGCAATTGAGTAAGCACATAGATTAATAATACGTTAGGAATAATATAAAGTACAAATGAAACATACCATAAATGAAATAGACAGAACTACGAAATAATACGCGTAAATTTACTGTTTAGAAAAAGACCCCAAAGATTTTTACTGTAGAGAGTTAGGAGACTGGTGGCATGACAGGAATTCGTCTATGTACGGATGCCAAGCTTTGTGTGAATAAACTTTATCTGTGTTAAATTGGGTTACTCTAAAAATAATGGAGTTCGCTTCTAAAACTGTTCTTTCAATGTTATCCGATGCTTTATGTATCGTCTTATATGTTGATATGAGGTGGTGGTGTTGTAAGTGTTCGGACCATTCAGATACAGAATTACTAGAACGATCGTTTCATGTTCGCTAATGCATACAAACAGACATCTTTTTGTCATACCAACATACTGTTTTCTACCTGTACACACACATGGTAAAAAAGGTACTTACATCACATAATATAAAGACAGCTGTACAGGAAAGACGGCATGGTTTTGAAAGAGCGTTTTCACACGATGAGAGAGAAAATTGACGGAGGACTGGAAAGGGACTAGTGCTAAGGAATCACCATGTTAACAACTAATGCTGGGTAACAGTGTGGCCAGGTTATGGAGGCGGGAAAATGACTAGATGGGTCGGATAAAATACTAAATGGAGAAGGAAGTGCCGCGGTTACTAGGAGTTGGTGAGGAGCTTTCTGAAGGAGTAAGAGAGTAAAGAATCAGTGGGAACAGGAAAATAGTAATAGTAAAGAAGATTAAAGCAAAAAAAAAAAAAAAAAGAATAACCAAATGTATTGGAAAATAAAATAAAAGTGAAATTAGAGACGCAACGAAGAAAAGAATGGTAGAAGCAGCACCAAAGAAGAAGAAAATGCGCTGCAGGTTGTTCCAAGGCCGGGTTCATGGTTGGCGGAAAGGATAGAGATGTACGCCTACTCCCATTTCTTTCTAACTGTGACAGGTGAGTCAAGGTTCAGAATTTTCAAGATGTTGACTTGAAAGGTTTTGTAAAAGGTGCAGCTGTGATGTGAAGTGTGTTAGGTGCGGAAATTATGATTTGGAGGAGTAGCAGTGGTTGTTGATGCGGATTTTTTATAAGTGTTTGGGTTTCTTCAACGTAGAAGGTGGAACGTAGGTTACAGAGTAGGAGGTAAGTAAGATTGGAAGATATGCAAATGCTGAAGTGTTACAAAGAGTTTGTTTTGTGAGCGACTGGGATCAAAAATACAACAGGTTCTGCAGCGGAGTCTATTGCACTTGCCAGGTTTAGCAGGAGGGGCGGAATGGGTCCAGTTCTGGTGAGAATCGTGTTGAGATTCTGGGGTCTGCGGGAGACTATTCTGCTGGGCCATACCGGGAAAGCTCTTTGTTTCAAGTGACTCAGTGAGTATGGGTTGCGCCAGGTGGAGTTTTTGGAGGACCTGAAGGCTAGGGTGGTACTGAGCTAGATGCTTGGGAGCAGAGGGACCTTCGCTGGGAGGCAGGTTGGAGTTAGGGTGGTTTCTGGCACGATCCGATTGTTTTGCGGATGATATGTGGTTGAGATATCCACAGTCGATGAGAGCTGAGGAGAAGTAATTTTGAAGTAGGTCGTCAGAGCAGCATGCGGGAGCCCTGGACAGCAAGAGCATGTGGGAGAGAGCGTTTAGTATATTATGGATGTGGGCTATTGAAATACAGATATTGCATACTGTTGATAGGTTTGATGTGTACGTCTGTTCCAAGTCGATTGTTCTTGATCCAGACATTCACATCAAGATGTGTGTTCCCTGGAGAATGATCAGGTGAATTTGACGGAAAAGGTGCAGTTGAGGTTTAACAAGAATATTTTCAGTGACTCGCGTCCGTGGGTCCAGATTAAGAAAATGTAGTCGATATAACCAAGTCAGGTGAAAGGTTTGAGAGGTGTAGAGTTGAGGTACTGTTGGATGGAAATGTACGTCTTTCCAGAGACTTTGTCGGTGGGTCCAGATATATATATATATATATATATATATATATATATATATTTGGTGGATAGAACCACCATTGATCCACTTCTATCCACGTGTGTGCGTCTCTCCTCCTTTATAACAAGTCTGCGGTATTAATACCGAAATATTGCAAAAAACTATATTGCCCGAGAAAGAGAGTTGGTTGGTTGGTTGGTTGGTTGGTTTCTAATAGTTATATTACACAGATCGATCAGACGAAGTCGTCGCTACAAGGCAAATAATTACTAATAACTACTGATTTTCTTTGCCGTAGGGCGGTGATGTATCGGAGTTATATCACATGGAAGTGTACTATGACAAAGATCATAAGCAGGAAGTAGATTTCAAAAGTGGCCAAGCCGAAGTTCAATATGATGAATCCCTTTACATAAAAGCATGGATTGAGGCTCGTAAGTACATTTTATGTTATGATGTTGAGTAAAAATGATTACATACTATTGATAATTGTCTTCGTATGATATGTGGAAGTATTCACATACAGAAAATATGTATAAATGTAGCAGAGCTTATGGCTGTATACTATACATTATATATATATAATGTATAGTATACATATATATATAGGCTACTAAAATTTGTTCATTTATATAGTTAATGAAATCTAGGAAAACGCACTAATTCATAAAGTGTATAAGAAATGGTAGAAAGAGTTTGAAACGTAAAAAGCTTGGGTGTGTGTTGGTAAGTTATGCATTCAGTGATATCACCTTGGTATGTTTTTCCAGGGAAATCTTCAGTGATCATTTTACGTGATAGTAAATAAATAATGAAAAGTTTTTATTGATTTTTGAACATGCCGATTTTTCACGTAGAAAGCAAATTAAGTTATGTTTGAAGTTCATGTATATATTTTCGAAAGGAATCAGTGTAAAAATTGAAACGCAGTTTACTGTTAGGAATGTAGATTTTTATAAATAAGTAACCTCTGATACGTCGCTATGTATGTGCTACTTAATGTCTAAAAATTGACTTAATATTGAAATACATGGCCAACATGGGAACCTCAGTTGATGTGAGCAAAATTGGGTAATGAAACTAGACTTATTCGAAAGAACATCATAAATAAAGATGAATCCCAAATTTGTGACCCCGGAAACCCAAAGAAAATTAGAGCAACTCAATATGAAGTGTGGAAAAAGTATGACAACACGCACGAAATAGGTCATAAGTAAAATGAACGAACTCGTAAATAGGTATTGCAAAATCATAAATGTCTTCGTGTTTTATTGGTGAGAGCACAGTTGTTTGAAAAGCGCAGAGTTAGCAAATTACAAAAAATTGTTTTGCACTGTTTGGCGCCAAATTCAAATTTAACAAAATGTTGAATATTTTAGTGTTTTTCAAATGTTGTTAAGTATGTAACAAACACGTCATTGTATTTAGCTCCAGAATATGAAATTTGGAAACGAGACAACTTCATCAAGCTTCAATCGTTAACGCATTTTCAGTTTTCTGCAGCTCTTTTTAGAACTGATATTAAATATGCCTGTTGACTATTGCTTTGACAGGATAACTGTTGTAAACAGTCATATGAAGCTCTGCCCTTTATGCATATGCTCATTGTTCAAATGCGTATTGCTTCAACCACTCTGTAGAAAATGTACATATGTGTGTTACCTTATGAAAATCTATCGTTTTATTTCTTTATCGTTTCATTCGTTTTTACAAGTAACGTCATCTTCAAGAGTAAATATCGTATTATTCTACTTTTTATCCCGTTTGTTCAATTAATATGCAATCGCACGTACATTTGTCCTACATCAGTTGCACATCATCAAATACGTAACTAACAGTTGGGGTTTCTATAATTTTCTGAGTCCCAAATTTGGTTTTCTTCTTCTCTATTTATGACGTTCTTTTGAATTAGTCTAGTCCCATTAGTCCCAAACACTAGATGTGGCTTTCGATAGTGGACATCAGTTGTAGCACATTCTGAAGTCGTTAGTTATGTGAGGTGCGAAATTAGTTCGACCACTTGGTTCAGTTGCGAATACATACATACACAATGTGTATCTAGTATGGTACAGTAGCTGTGTTTTTGTCGGCAACTGTTAGCATTGACTGACTGCGCGCTCTCCTCATGCTTGTTTCCAGGTTGACGTATTAGCCCAGTCAATCTGTTCCGTAAAACGGCCGATAGAGGGGGAAAAATGGTACAAAGCTAATTTTCTCTTCATCGACTACTACCATGGAGACGAAGTGTCTAGCTGAAAGTCCCCACCCCTACCCCCCCTTCAGAGTTAGAAAATTCGCGTTACAGAAAATCTGACATACCTCCGAAACTATAATCAACATATTGATATGCTTTTTCTTTCGTTTAATCTGTGGAATGTGTTCTACATTTTCATTTATCTTAAAGTTTTTGATATATCTAATAGTTTTTCGGTAAAATATAACCTAATGTCCTCGCTATTTCCTTTTTTGCCCTGTATCTCCTTAATGAGTTGCGATATAGAAAAAAATATCAGTAATAAAAGTTGTAGAGAATAAAATTATCTTACCATTGGTGTACATATTGTTGGGGTTAACTTTAAAATTAGCCGTGTAGCGAGGCATGAAAGCGTGCGCGCTCTGATTCGGGTTGCTATGTACCACTAAATCTTGTCACTGTAGCCAAGTGAATTTGTTCCTTAAGACAGATGAAAAAATGGTATGAAGCTAATTTCTTCATCCACTACTACCATGTAGACAAGTATGTTCTCACACTACAACACCCTTGTTTTCCCCCTACCTCTCCCCAAAAAGTGTAAAAAATATAATTTCTGAGAAAAGGTTGTATTGTGGTTGTCTCGGAAACTAATCAAGATATTGATATATTTCTTTTTGATTTAATCTGTAAAGTGTTTTCTACAATTTTGATTTCTTCAAGTTTTCGACAAACCTAACGGTTCTTCGGTAAATTTAACTAAAACAGTAAATATAAAAAATGTCCTACGTATTTCTTTTTCTTTGTTAATGAGTTGCGATATGGAAAAATATCCCTAATAAAACATGTAGAACATAAATTACTCTCAATGACTATTTATTGTTTGGGTGAATAAAACATTGTGTTTGTGAACATCATCCTGGCATTCGCCTGGTGACTGAGAAACCTTACCTTAAAGAGGCGAATACTGGGTGTACTCCGGGGGTTATTTCGTAACTACAGAAAAGGCAAACAATAAAAGGGTAGCATTAGGCATAGCGAAATGATAAATTGACAGGTTTTACAAAAATAGGGGACTTATTGCCCTTCTACAAATACGGGCTTAATCATAGCAGACTACTAGAATAGATCCCACCAACGACCATGAATAGCTAATTCCAGACATTCTAGACAAGAAAGGGTCGTCGCTCCAATGGCGGACTTCCAATACCAGAGAGGAACGTTCCAGGAACTAACTGGCGTGTTAGTTCAATGAAGTAGCCCAGACTGTGAATCTCCAACTCAATGGTGGCGTTCAGGTTGGCAGACCCAAACATATAGGCGTACAGGCAGAATTACCTGCCTAGATGAAGTCTACTATAAAATTGAAGTAACGCCTGTAGTATTGTTGCTCACCCACTCTCTCCGTTCTCTCGTGTCATGTTCCTCTCTTGCCTTAGTATTTGTCCGACCAAGAATTTGATGGAATTTCTTCCTGGTTGGAGCGATGTACTGCGTTTTAACGGTGCAATTTGCTTCTCTTCTGGGGATTTCAGTGGCGTTCTCGAAGTGTGTTACCCCTCCGTCCACAACATTTATTAAATAAAAATAACTGAATTCCTTTCTTACTGCGTAGATATGGTGATACCAATTGTATGCATAAGTAGTTTCCGGTTTACCTAAGAGATC
The DNA here is from genome assembly GCA_022664845.1 of Lepisma saccharinum. Taxonomy (NCBI): domain Eukaryota; kingdom Metazoa; phylum Arthropoda; class Insecta; order Zygentoma; family Lepismatidae; genus Lepisma; species Lepisma saccharinum. The sequence goes on along the minus strand of JAGDQP010013063.1, from coordinate 6,736 downwards.
GCGCCAGCGAAAAGTACGCAGCGTATTCATTTGACACATACGTCATTTTGTTCGTCTGACATTAAACTACAAACACACACAAGTTGAGTCCGCCAAACACTAATGTCTTTGTTTTATCGTTCAGTGATCATGTCGAAGTTTGTGCCTTAAAAAGAACATTTGCAGCACGCATTGCTTTTTTTATTTAATCAAAAGAAAAAGGCTGTTGAAAGTCATCGTGTGCTGGTAGAAACATATGGTGAACACGCTCCATCGATTAGAATATGTGAGACATGGTTTCGACAATTTAAAAGTGGTGATTTCAATGTGAAAGACAGTCCGCGCTCTGGTAGACCACAAAAGTGCGAAAACGAGCAATTGCAGGTGTTATTGGAGGATGACCCAACTCACTTGGCAAAAGCATTAAATGTGTCACAAGAAACAATCAGCAGACGTTTACGAACATTGGGGAAGATCAATAAACTGGGTAAATGGGTCCCACACGATTTGAATGAACGTCAAATGGAAAATCGCAAAGTCACTTGTGAAATACTGCTTCAACGCCACGAAAGAAAATCCTTTTTGTATCGAATTGTGACGGGTGACGAAGAATGGATTTATTTTGAAAACTCGAAGCGGAAAAAATCGTGGCTTTCACCTGGCGAAGCCAGTCCTTCAACACCAAGGCCAAATCGCTTCGGCAAGAAGACCATACAAGAATCGCTTCGATGTCTGGTGGGACCAGAGCAGTATTGTGTATTATGAACTCTTGAAGCACGGCGAAACCGTTAATGCACAACGGTATCGCCAAAAAATGATTAATTTAAATCACGCATTGATCGACAGACGACCGGAATGGTCCCGAAGACATGGCAAAGTGATTGTGTTACACGACAATGCGCCGTCTCACACAGCAAAACCAGTGAAACACACCTTGAAATCGCTTGGTTGGGACATCCTTCCGCACCCGCCATACTCCTCAGACCTGGCGCCATCTGACGATCACCTCTTCGCATCAATGGGGCACGCGCTCGCAGAGCAGCACTTCAGCAATTTCGAAGACGTTGGAAAATGGCTCGACGAATGGTTTGCCGCAAAAGACAAGCAGTTTTTCTGGCATGGTATGCATCAATTACCTGAAAGATGGGCGAAATGTGTAGAAGCCGATGGCCAATATTTTGAATAAAACAAAATTAATTTTCCTTGAAAATTGTGTTTTCTTTACCACAAAAACCGGCAAAAACTTATGCATACACGTGGTAATTGCTTTTTCCTAAAGATAGAGAAAATGTTGAAAATATTTAAAACACGGCTTACATTTACAAATTTACATCTACATGAGTTAGCTTCGAAGTCCTCGTTGTGTATCAGAGTGACATTGGTACAGGACCCTCTGCAAACTCCACACATTCCTGTGCAATGAAGGGATGTCTTGAAGCACTTGCAGTTGTTTTTACAAGAAACTTTACAATTACATGTAATCAAATTAATAACTTTTCCAAGCACTGGAGATTTTGTTGAATGGATAAGATACAATGCGTTGTTTGCAAGTCCATTCAGTTGCGATTATGTTTCAGATCCAAGCCATTTTTGAATCTGATAGTAAATTCGAAGGGAGTGTTTCAGCTGCACTTGATGTTGGGGGAAGAGATGCCATGTTGAACTTTGATTTTATTAACATTTTAGCAACAGCTTTTAGATACATTGAGTATTTACTTTCATCCAAGTTAGTTGAACTGGTACGTCCGTATAACTGCAGAATAAAATTTTTTCCTACTTGCTTAACACTGTTTCTGTCAATTGCATTTGCATAAAATGTTAAGGATTGTTTTCACAACCCTTCCGAGTTCTTTTACATATTGTAAGCGTTAACTTTGTCTTTTCCATTAAAATAAGAATTGGTATCACATCCTGTTATAGCGTGAAAGAAGAGTAACGTGTCCTTAATTTCTCCAGTCTTTTCATGGACTTTGATATCATACGTTGCAGAGCTGCCAGAGGGATTATGAAAATATAGAGAGAGTTTTTCTGATCGTTGTAGGCCTACAAGTAAAATTAATGTATATCCGTATTCTGACCAACTGCAACTGCCGAACAATGGGTGTGGTTCTTGGATACAGGCCTTTTGGACAGTTTCAACATCTGCATCCTCTTTCGCCACTGACGCAGATATTTGGTTATCAGCAAACTTCTGAACAAGCAATCCAATTAGTTTTTTCTTGTTTTTCGGGTTAGAAACTAATTTTGATTCACAGAACACATCATCAGGAGTGAAGTTGATCTGAGGTGAAGATCTATTGCCTCTTCGGATATGCTGAAGACCTTTAGTTGTCGGGTACTTGGGATAGCCATCGAACACAATATAAGAATCTTGGCCATATTTTCTTATTACAAGGCTCCCATAGCCGTTGATGATGTTGCCATAAGTTTCCTTGGCAGGCCAAACAATACTGTGCAGAAGATAGCCGCCGTCAATGACATGAACTTTAGGAATTAAGTTCTCATATACTTCTTCACCTACATCACATTTATCAAATACTTCTAGCAGACTTTATTTTGTTCCCTTTGGTAGCATTTTGTGACAGATCAGCTTCACTCCTGACATGGAGTGGAGTGTTCTGTGAATCAAAGTCAGGTGTGAAATTTTCATTCTGCAGTTAAACGGATGTACCAGTTCAACTAATTTGGATGAAAGTAGATACTCAATATATCTAAAACTGTTGCTAAAATGTCATTAAAATCAAGGTTCAATATGGCATCTCTTCCCCCAACATCAAGTGCAGCTGAAACACTACGACCTTACTATCAGATTCAAAAATGGCTTGGATTTGACAACATAATCGCAACTGAATGGACTTGCAAACAACGCATTGTACCCTATCCATTCAACAAAACCTCCAGTGTCTGGAGAAGTTATTAATTTGATTACATGTAATTGTAAAGTTTCTTGTAAGAACAACTGCAAGTGCTTCAAGACATCCCTTCATTGCACAGAAATGTGTGGAATTTGCAGAGGATCATGTACCAATGCCACTCTGATACTAGACGAAGACTTTGAACTTTGAAGCTAACCCAATGGAAAAAAGTGAGAGTGCGTTAAGTGAGTAAATTACAAGCGAAGTTACTGAAGTGAGTTACAAGTGAATTAAGAACTTGATGTTATGAAATTTGTAGTCATATTGTCAAATATATATTGTGTTTTAAATATATTGTCAACATTTTCTCTATCTTTAGGAAGGAAAAAAAAAATTATCACCTTATCTACGCAATAAGAAAGGAATTCAGTTATTCGATTTATTTAATAAATATTATATATGTTCTTAAACACAGTGTTTTATTCACCCAAACAATAAATAGTCATTGGGAGTCAAGTTTTATTAGCAATATTTTTTCCATATCGCAACTCAGGGGGGGGGGGGGGGGACGTAGGACATGTTTTATATTTACTGTTTTAGTTAAATTTACCAAAAAACCGTTAGGTTTATGGAAAACTTGAAGAAATCAAAATTGTAGAAAACACTTTACAGATTAAATCAAAAAGAAATATTTCAATATCTTGATTAGTTTCCGAGACAACCACACTACAACCTTTTCTCAGAAATTATATTTTTTACACTTTTGGGGGAGAGGTAGGGAAAAAACAAGGGTGTTGTAGTGTGGGGACATACTTGTCTACATGGTAGTAGTCGATGAAGAAGAAATTAGCTTCATACAATTTTTCCTTCTGTCTTAAGGTACAAATTGACTAGACTACAGTGACAAGATTTGGTGGTACGTAGCAACCCGAATCAGAGCGCGCACGCATATATACACACCTACCTACCCAGCTACTTACCTACCTACCTATCTACCTACCTACCATGCATATGAGCTTGATTTTGAAAAAGCTTTCGATTCGCTCTCCTTGGCAGCAGTACTTAAATCATTTGAACATGAAGGCATCGAAAGTGGATACATCAAGTTACTGCGGAACATTTACTCCACTGCCACCTCTCTCATTAGACTACATCAAGAAAGTGAAACATTTAAAGTTGTCGCTGATTATACGGTTCCTGTTTGCTTCAAGTGCGGAAGAACTACAAACTAGAAAGGAAGAACTGAGTAATGAGAGTTCGAAAATAGGCCTTAAAATGAACTTAAGTAAAACAAAATTAATTGACAATCAACATTCCACAAAGAAGGAAGTAAAGATTAACGGAGAGCCAATAGGTATAGTTGATGAGTATGTTTACCTAGGCCAGCTCTAAACATCGAATGCCAAGTTGACTGATGAAATAAATAGAAGTAAAATGGCGTGAAGTTCGTTTGGAAGACTACACTTTATTTTCAAAAGCAAACTACCAATGTGTCCGAAGCGTAAAGTTTATAATCAATGTGTCTTACCCGTGATGATGTACGGGTGCGAAACTTGGACATTGAATGCGCAAACGACTCAAAGATTGAGAGTTATACAAAGAGCCATGGAGAGATGCATGCTAGGAATAACCAGGAGCGACAGGAAGACAAATGAATGGTTTCGCGCACAAACAAATTTAGATGATGTAATCAAGACTGCGAAGATGATGAACTGGAGATGGGCCGGTCACATAGCTAGACGAACAGATGGAAGGTGGACGACAAATGTACTACATTGTATTCCTAGCGAAAGGAAACGACCGAGACGACGTCCAAATGTAAGATGGGTAGATGAAATCAAGCGTTTTTCAGGAGCTACATGGATGAGGATAGCAGCAAACCAAGATATGTGGAAAGAAAAGGGAGGCCTTCGTCCAGCAGTGGATAGAAAACGGCTGAATATGATGATATATACACCAATTGAAAGATGATTTTATGCTCTACAAGTTTTATTAGGGATATTTATTCTATATCGCAACTCATTAAGGAGATACAGGGCAAAAAAGGAAATAGCGAGTTGTTTTTTGTTTTTTTGCTTTTTAGGTTGTATTTTACCGATAAAAACTATCAGATATATCGAAAACTTGAAGTTAAATGAAAATGTAGAACACATTTCACAGATTAAACCAAAGGAGAAAACATATCAATATGTTGATTAGTTCCGGTCCGTTTTTCTGTAACGCTCATTTCCTAACTTTGTGTGTGTGTGTGGGGGGGGGGGGGGGCAGGGGGAACCAATTGTAGGTGTGACATTTTGCTAGACACTTTTCTCCATGGTAGTACTCGATGGTGAGATAATTAGCTTTATACCATTTTTTCCTCTAAAAACCACAGATTGACTGGACTATTTTCACCATTAAGCAAATATCGAGATATATTAACATTTGTTTTTTGGTTTCAGTTTTCATCAGAGATATACTGCTGCGTCATTCCACATGAAAACTAACGATAGGTGGTTACCAATATTTAAAGATTGTATTTTTTTTGTGTAGACATGTATATGAATGTTATAATATGAACGATTAAGAAAATCTAATGCTCCTAAAAGCAAGCATATTGCGCTAAGGAACTCGCATAAAGGACGAAGATTTTCGAAAATTGTCATTCATTCTGTTGTCACGTAGTGACTTACCTCCATGTACAAAGGACATAAAAATATATTAGTTATAAACTAACTAATACAGTAATAATAATACGAAAATTAAAAGAAAATATGAGGTTAACAGGTCTACATATTTTAAGAAAGGCATCCAGCTATTCGGAAGATGACAGATCTTCGGCACGGTTTCATCCGAGATTCCATGTTATCTGCCGTTTGGGTAATCGAATATACGACCGGTAGAACGTACCTCTTTTTAACGAAGTTTTAACTCCTATACGATGAAAGGAAAAAGAGAAAGTAAGAAATAAACTTACTGTGGTTAATGAAGTAGGTACAAGTAAATGCCTGTTGTGAACTTCGTACTATTTTAGTATAATTTTTATGGCGTTTGGTAACATCCTTTTTCATACTGTCAAACCGTATTTTTGATCACTAAGGAATGTCATCGCAGTGATGTAAAGGGGTTCCCAAGATAAAATCGATGATTGAACTCTGCAATAGGTTGACGTAATCAATCATATACTATGTATGCGAAATTAAAATAAATTTGATATATAATGCTCTAGTCATTAATGCACTAGTCACAAGGTAGAACATTATTTCAAAAGTCACATAAGTAGAAATCTACTTTTCATGTCAGTACTACAAAACATGATGTACAGAAATTTAAACAGTAATACTCACCGTGCAATTTTCCTTTTCTGGTCGCTGGTGTGCACAAATTGTACGGAATATAATTTTAACATTACGCCAAAAATACAATACAGTGACTGCCGAATCAGAAAGAACAATGCTATCATGGAGATATCAACAATACTAGATACCTAACAAGTAGCAATCGTGTACACAAAAAAACCGTATTGTTGCGAATGAAAATATTGATATTTACACCTGGGATTATCGGGAAGTTTGTAAGGTGCGAACACACGATTGGAGCTTACTTATTTTGGAGTTTCAGTGGTAAAGAGCAGGACGATGCTGGGAGTAATCATTTTCTGTTTTAAAGGCGGAAGCAAAGTAAAAAATAAGTTTTACTGTTCAAAATGCACAGTTTGTTTCATCAATGGGACGCGTTTTAGTACGGATACTACTGTGTATATTTAGGTGTAGAATACTTTTTGAAGTATATTTCTTGATCATTTCATCACTCTTTTCTATGCATATTTTAGGGATGGAAGAATATTATGTACACTGCTTTTATTTATTTATATATATATATATATATATATATATATATATATATATATATATATCGCTCAC
>JAGDQP010013062.1:33265-48780 GCA_022664845.1 Lepisma saccharinum | reverse complement strand
GAAACGGAAAGGCAAACGTGACGCAAGAATTCTAGTCGGAAAGGAGTGATATCCACTTTGTGCGTTACTTTCTTTCTGTCACTATGGCGAACGTGTTTCCTTTGTAATAAAATGAAGAGAATTTGTATCCTTCCGCCATCACACAAAGACAGTAACTCGCGAAATTGATATAACCTCTCTTGTGAGTAGAATTCTTGCGTCACGCTTCTCTTTACCCCGAGGGTTTTTTGTACTGATGCCTCTTATTTTGTAAGGCTGCCTATTAAAAAAATTGCATAGTCTTCATACAAAAGATATATTTTGATAGGTGTTACCGTATTCGAGATACGGAGCAAAATCGAAGTTTCGATTTACCTCAACTTGCTGGGGCCCGCAATTGGACCCAAAATCCCCCTGCTATCAACCGTTTTGGGCTAAAGCAAAAGAACAGAATGACAGATGTCCTTTTCTATCATTTGTGAAAATTCTGTGATTGGGATAAAATGGTAATAACTTTTGAACTCCTTCACCGATTTTGACGTGTATGCACCGTTTGTAAGGTATTGAGGAGTAAGATTATGATTATGATTCCGGAAGCTTCGACCGCCTATATGGTCTGGGATACGTGCTATCACCAGAAATATGAAATACTAATTTTTTATCAAATGGCGCAATGGGGTCCCAGGTAGATCCTACCGATCCATTTTTTTTTCTGTGTCTTAGTATGGCAAATAGCTTTCAAATTCAAGTTCAAGCATCAAAATTGGGCTTATAGTTCGCTGGATCCGAAATCAGCTGTATATATGTGAGTGCCGCTAACAGACTCGTTTCTTAGCGTCACTCATAGAACTCCTGTTCTTCGTGATATATATATATGAGCTCTTGCGTAGTCGGTAGCGAGCTCGACTTCGGTGCGAGTGGTCCCGCGTTCGATTCCCGGTGGGGTCTCAAAAATTTCGGTGTTGACCCAGCATCGTAAGAACAATTGGGGACCTGCTGTGAATAAAAGACAGTGGCGATCACAGTGAGAGCTCCTATCCCTACTTGTGTGGTCAGCGTGGGAGCAGTAGACCAACTCCTCCCTTCGGGGAGACGCCTCATCCACTAGTGGATTTATTTTATATATATATAGCGAGAGAGAGAGAGAGAAATTACATTTACTGTAACTTCGCACGCAAGATATTTTGCGTATTTTGCTACTAAATCTTTGTAGATGATAAACGTGAATATCAACTTATTATCAGACATTTTTGGCCTAAAACATGAATATCGTGCCCCATTTTTAAGAACTGATAGAACAGGACGTTTTTTCTTGTCTTTCGTTTATAACGTTAGTGTTCTATGGAATACTCGATTCATTAAGAAAGAAATAATTACCTAGCAACCATAAGTTTCAAAGTTCATTTTCGTTTCTCCATGTTCGGTAAGTGTCTTTTCTACTGGACAATTTAAATTACACTTTTCAGTAAATTTCAACTAGTGACTTATCTAAAGTAAAGATAGTGTTAGGTTCCCTGTTTTGGTTTTTGAAATGCGACTTTCTTAAGTTTTTTTCATTATTTGCTACATACTACAAGAAATCATAAATATCTCTCCAGAGCCGAGGACATGTGATAATGTTTTCTGTTAAAGAAAAAAAAATTCCAACCCTTGCTCGTTCCCGCACACACTCTCAGATTCACACACCGTCGACTCATCGTTAGTTGGGTGGCCTATCTTGTAGGCTTAGAGAAAAATCGTGTATAAGAAAGTCATGTGAACATAATTTTGGCCATGATAGTACAAAAATGTATAAGAAGTGTATGTTGTAATGTGATTCTTCCATTCAACCTCTCAATTGCAATTTATAAACAGAAAATGCTCTAATTAAATTAAAGTAGGACTCGTAGTTGTACCTAATAAATACTTCGAATCATACATTCAGAAAACAATTCTTTAATGTGGAAGGTTCAACCAGAAAATATCCGGACTAGGGACCAGAAAGATATAAAGTAGTAGACATAACAATTATCACCTAAGTGATCCAAAGATTGGCATTGTAAACAAAGCGACTCACCACACAGGTTTTGTACTAGTTCAAGCAGTAACCGAAAGATGGCACCTGCTACTTGTAACCATAGGTGTACATTTGGACCTGACCTCGTTCAACCTCGGCCTCACGATAGGACTTCGACCTCGACCTCGCTCAACCTCGAACTCGTGATGGGACTTCGACCTCAACCTCGCGATCTCACTTTGACCTCGACCTCGCGATGGGACTTCGACCTCGACCTCGCGATCTCACTTCGACCTGGACCTAACTCAACCTCGACCTCGCGACAGTACTTCGACCTCGACCTCGTGATCTCATTTTGACCTCGACCTCCCTCAACCTCGACCTCACGACAGTACTTCGACCTCGCACAACCTCGAACTCCCGGTCTCATTTCGACCTCGACCTCACTCAATCTCAACCTCGCGATCGAATTTCAATCTCGAACTCACTCAACCTCGGCCTTACAGTTTGAGGTCGAGGTTGGATCTCGCGAGGTCCTACCTTGCGAAATTGAAAAATTAAATGAAGACCTACTGTGTAAGACGTGTGTCTATGGAACATTTCGGATAGGTGAATAACGAACACAGAAGGGCCGAACGCGGTGGCTAAATGGTATAGCGGTCACCTCTGGTGTTGGGGATCGTCGGTTCGATCCCGGCTCATGTCATGTGGGCTTTGTGGATGACAAACACCGCCTGCGTGGGTTTTCTCGGGTGCTCTCGTTTCTTCCCACTTTCTTCATTCCACCAATTCATACCATCATCATACATCCATCCTGAGCCAAAGTTGCCTAAAAGCCTTACAAATTAAATTAAAATTCAATTCAACGAACAAATAAATATTCGGTCTATTTCAAAATAAATAAATTCTTAATTAAAATGAGTACGTTAGTCAGACAAGGGCTATTTTGGATAGTGAGTTATCTCGGAATACGTAGTTGTTCAATTTAAAGTGAAGTTATGTACCTTGAAAAATGGTTTTTATATTATGTATGCTGTGTGCTCTGTAACAATTAAGCATTCCGGCTGATCAATGTTTTACATCCCTGCTGCAGATAACATTCTACCCTTGAACCTTATAGTCGAAGATTGGAAGATTGGAGATAGAAGATTGAAGGTTGTAACAACACCTATTTGTTTGTCTAAACTTGATTTTTTAAGCTACAGCTGTTTATGAAACTGACAGCAAGTTTCACTTCTCTCTCAGTCCTTTTTAAGAATGAAAAAAGCACTTACTTTTAATTTAACAAGATGAAGCACACCGCATTTTACTGATAGTATGTAGGAAAATACATAGGCAGAAAATTATTTTTCATATTCTTGATATCCTAAGATTTACAGTGCTGCTACGATTTCAGGGGACTACAAGTTCTGTAACTGATAGCATTAGCATCCTGTCCACCTTCGGTAGCATTAACATTCTTACATTCTTGAGTTTTGAAATAGTTATCTATTCACCTGAAAAAAAACAAGCATCCTTTTTGCAGGCCCTATAAGTCAAATTGGGGGGACTCGGGGGAAGTATCCCCAATTGTTTACATTCTTTGGGAAAGAAGAAAAGAATCTGTGTGACTGTGTGCACCACGATGACGTGCACCCAAATGAATAATATGGTCTAGTTTCACCTACAAGTAAATAATTGTTTAAACTCAGGATAATTTGAAGAGGGGTCACGAATCAATGTCTCCAATTGAACATTACGTGTCACGACACGGGAGAGTCATCAACTGTCATATTTTAAAGATAAATTTTTAAGGCAAAATTTGCATGTGGAGAATACTAGTTTTGAATTTGGTTTGACTTGAGTAGACTTGACTAAACTTCTGGTTTATAGTTAGATCTATTTTCTAATGAACTATGACCTACGACCTTAGGTTAGGTACAATCCCGGCATTTGCCTGTGTGACCAAAGGAAGAACCCTGGAGAAACATCACTCAAATGGACTCCCTTGCCTTTTCAAAGTTGAGTCACCGACTGACGTGACTTCAGTTTTTTGGTACAAATGTTCCGGAGGGATCCCTGCCTCACACTAGACGACTTGGTCGTGCGACTGAGTCACAGTTCATTTTTGCTTTCCTGAGCTAGTTTAGTAAAAACCTTTCCAACGACACCTCACGCACCTCTCTGACCTTGTAGTTTCAGAGATTTAATTTCTGTACATGGACGGACAGAAGGAGCGGGATTATAAGGTCTCTTTTAGCTATAGCTTCGCCATCAAGGGACCTAAAACTTAAGTAATAAATTTACTTTACTTTTTTCTCTCCTGGAGTAGCATCTAGGGACCGTCATTTCAATCACGGAGTGCAAACTTAGTGTTAAGACTTACATCACCCACACAGCCTCATAGCTTAGTGGTAGAGCTTTGGCTAGCATTCGGGAGGACATGAGTTCAATCCCAGCGGCCGACCATCCTGACTGAGGTTTTCCACGGTTCTTCCTCACTCACACCAGGCAAATGCCTTTATGGAACCTTTAACGTAGTCCCTGGCCGACACCTTCCCGAATCCCTTTCCCTCCCCTATACCGCCTGAGCTTTAGATGCCTAAAGCAATAAATAAAATTCAGTTCAACCCGTACAGCCTCGGATGACTGGCACTCCACCTTCATCATTAAGGACCCTCCTCGCGCTCGCCCCAACTTTTTTTCATTTTTCAAACTCTAAGAGCATTATCAAAATTTTTAGAACATAGCGCACTAGTATTTATAAATTACTACGAAATACAATGGACAGCGATCTCGAGATCTTGTCGATTGATGAGTACTGAGACTTAATTTAAATAATAACGTCATTTGAAAACATATCACTCATGAATGGACAAGATTTCTAGATCGACTGGGTTTTGAGTCTAATAACTCTACCAGTGACCATAAGCACTAAACCCCGACAGCCCTCTTTTTTCTGTCTTAAATTTCAACCTCGACCTCAGTCAACATCGACCTCGCGACGGGACTTCGACCTCGACCTCGCGATCACACTTCGACCTCGCTCAACCTCGACCTCTCGACCTCGTTCTCGCGACAGGACTTCGACCTCGACCTTGAAATGTACCTAAAATCAACGTTGAGAACACGTATGTGTGCTACTCGGGATTATTCCGAGCTCCGTGGGAAGCTGGGATTCTCTAGACAAGACGGATAACTTCTCGTTCACTCGCTATAATCTATGCATGATAATGAATATTTGAGCTTGTGGAAAGTCATGGTTTTCAACCATCTGATTCAAGTACAAGGAAGAATCCTGAGACGACATAATGATTGCGTCATCGGCCACCATCAAGGTGCTCTACTGATTTATCTTAGCGAGCGATTATTCACTTGTGTCGGCGACCGGCGCACAGTGCGACAAAACCCCAAAACACGGCGAAATTAATACCGTTTGAACACTGAGAAATTGTTGGTTGGATCTTGGTCAGTGGTTTATAGGTGTGCCACCTGCTTCACATTCACGTAATATACGGGATATAGCATGTTTCATCTCGACGAAAGCGTGAAAAAATAGTTGTTTAACGGGTTGCTTACTTCACAGGAGATTTCTTCATAAGCTTGGCTATCGTGAGGTAAATTAAATGGCTTAATGAGGTCTCCCCCAGGTACAAAACATATACTATTGATCAATGATGTCCAACATTGTTTTGCTCATGAGTCACATTAAAATTTAGCACGATCCAAGGCCAGGGCATCCTCTGACATATATAGCATACAATTCGTACACGTCGTTTAATTGCAGCTTTTAAACGCTAATATTGCAAACTAAGAAAATACAGACAATTATTTTTTGTAAAAATAGCAAGAGGTCAAATTCTACGTTTTTTTTTTTTTTGTACAATTTTTAACATAACTATATGTTATTAGTATGGTTGCATTCTGTCTTTTCTCAGTTGAAAAAAAAATAATTTCATGTATAGATTAAGGAGAAATAAAGTAAACCTTGTTTTGATATATTTATGGTAAACAAATGCAAGATATATGGCAAGCCGGATCTGGCCCGCGGACCGTAGGTTGGGTATCACTGCTGTTGATGATATCAAGACTAGCTTGCTTGTTTTTTTTTAAGCAAATATAATTTCGAAGCATTGTATAAAAATAATTATCAACACTATTAATAAAACACAGGAAACGTACTTCAAAGCACGCCAAGAAAAATGTAACGAAAAATTTGGATTTAGTAAAGTATAGATATGTGAAAAAAAAACAGAGACCACCAATTATCTTTCCAGTCATCCATTTCCAAACGGACCTTGCCCATGCACCATAAATGTTAGGAAATTGACACAACACTTCTAATTTTAAAACGCTAAGGAAAATTTGTAGGTATGAATATCTTAAAAATAGTTGGAGAAGGCAGTATTTTAGCAATAGTTTTTTTTTTTTTTACTTTTGCAAAATAATATTGAGAAAGATAAAATTATATACAAATTTTACTGTTAATTATATTTCTGTCCTTTACTTTCTTGCTAAATTCAAATCAATTTGAAGGCTTTTGGAAAGGTAAAATGTTCCTAATGTATTTGAAAGAGATAAAATTAACTCAACAATGATAATATCTTCATATCAAAACTTTTGCAGAAGGACCCGTTTCGAAATGGACGCTCTGCCTTGTACCTTTCGTAGTAATACTTCAGGTACATTGTGTGTACGCCTAGATACTTTTTAAAATAATATCCAGAGCTAATCATCCCTTCTGAAAGATTTATTTCCCTTTATGGAGGTAAGAAGTCATGGAAGAAATGATATGATCTCTTGCACGTAAAAGTCATAGCGTGGGTCCCATTTCCACCCCTTGCCTCTAATGAGTCTAATCCATCACTCTTGCACACCAGTTCTCACTCCACCCTTCCACTGCTTCGTCACTACTGTTAAATAGTCCTTCACTTCTCCGCTATCTTTCATTTATCAAAGGTGCGGATTCTATACCCATTATCGCCAAGTATTTAATCGTCCAACACATTTTCTCACGTTTGAGGAGGTTTTACGTATAGAAGGTTGCAGCTAGTGGCAGCTAAATGTTGGATGCCCTGAAAGTATTTATTCTAAACTTAACGAAAAATCAGAGCTTGGCCTCCCTTGGCTTTTTTGTGTCTCTCGATGAAATTGGGAAAATCATCCAAAATGTTAGGTTTACATATATTACAAAAACGTTAGTATACATACTTTCAACTTCATTAAAAATAAGATTACACTGTGCCGACCTAGAAAACCTACCATATTTTACGTAAGTTATTTTCCCCAATGGCAGCTACAGACAGAAAATGTACTTAAAAGCATTCCGAAAATGATGGGAAAATGGGTAACTTCGAGTAGACAATTAATTATGCGTTTGAGGTTTACAAACGAAGTAGTTTAGTGTCTTTTGGACATTTAATTTCATTCGAATTTATTTTTTTAAATTTAAATTTGGGGATTTTGTCCCATTTGCTTCGATTTCGTCCCACTGTGTGGCGGAGGTCCCCTCGACACTTGGGGCCCAGGGAGGTCGCCCTTCTCCTTGCGCCGCCACTGTCTGGAAGCACTCCCTAAGGTGACCAATGTGAGCTACATTACGAACTCAATTTAAAATATTTATTGAACTTAATTAGTTATTTCAGAATTATTGTATAAATGAATAATTGTATAAAGAACAAAAAAATATATTTTTAAGACATCCACAATTGAAAACAATTTTCTTTTAAAAATTGTGCTGATCATACTAGAATTCCAGATGCTTACTTGGCAGACGACACCTACGTGCATAGGAATTGCGTTTGTGTTAGTAGCTCTGCAGAAATTCACTCATACATTCCGTTGTATTAGCCAGCATCATATTGACGTCATTACAATTGTTCACTATGTGCACACGTGTGTTCTTTTTTTTAAACACACACTTTGAAACATGTAATAACGATAAGTTAAGTTGTTTATTGAAACAAAGGGTCAAGTTAATGATTATTTTTGCTTCTTGTTCTTCCACCTGCTACTTATTTGTCCTTCTGTTACTACCTAAGGAGTCGTTCAAATATTATGTAAGCACGCATTTAGTCAATTTACATCCTCTCCCCCTTTGTAAGCGAAAATTAAACAGATGTCCTATTCCTAGCACATAGATGCCCAGCAAAAGTAAACAAAGCTTGACGTTCACCTAGCGATCTGATAGAAATGGAATTGCTCATTTGTATGGAAACTTAGTGAGAATGGTTCGTTTATATCACTTCCTAAAAGAGGATGCGATCATTTGTTTCTGCTCCTGCAGAACACGACGTCAGAGGTCAAAGTAAGAGAATCTTTTTAGAATGAGTCAACTGAATGTCAGAAAAAATCGAACACTTGTCTTCTACAGGGAACTACAATAATCACAAAATACTGAAATTCATGTTGTACCTCACTAGGGCGGTAATTGTGTTGATCTGGAACACATAACTAGTTTAAATTTAATTTATAAACTCATCACGATTAAGTGAAAAGCAAGCAATATACAGCGTTTGGTGCAAATCAAGTTATATCCATTTTTGAAAGTCAAATTATTTAATGATGGAAGAATGTTGAAGGGCACTATAGTTACTCTCCAATCTTGTTAGTGCATATGGAATTGGATGAAAAAGTATCCTTACTGTAAATATATTGTGTGAGACATTTTGGTCATTTCCGAAAAATTAATTCCAAGGATAAAACGTTCCATTTTAGCTCTTCATATGATATAAATAAGCAGACCGCAATAGAGTCACTATCTGAGGTATCAAGCTAGTCTCCACCAGGTTCTGGGCTCGATTTTTTACTGGGACATCGTTACGAACCGAAGTCACTAGTTACTAAAATGGCCCCAGAAGTTACAAGTGTATCAAAGTGTATGGTAAGTATAAATCTGATATTAGTATTAGAGTCTGTGCTAATATGAATTAATATCAATTGTTTCCTCAATTTATGTAGTTTCGTTTCGTTTCGTTGCAGGAGAGACTTCACACTTCGAGAATTCATTCCAAGGTCGCTATGATGCAGGCAGCATTTCTCTAGCCTTTTATTCGGGTTTATTTGCGTTTGGTGGCTGGAATTTCTTAAATTTCGTCACGGAAGAACTTCAGGATCCGTACAGGTAAAATTCTGTTTAAAGTGAACAGTTTGTACGTACCTTTTATTTGCTTGAGTGGTGTTTCTGCTTCCAACGTTTATGATTATTGCCAAAACAGTTTAACAACCTATACATCTATAAACAAGCTTTTTTAAGGATGCTTTTGAAAAATGTTGTTCATACTTTGGAGTTTATTTTAAGAACAGGCTCGGTATCAAATTTGTGATTGTTTGATTAATGTGAATTTTATGTATGACCTTTAGGCATACCGGGATACAGAAAGGGGATACAGAAAGGCTCAGACCGGGATACAGAAAGGGGAAAGATTCAGGAAGGTATTGCCAGGTCCTACAGGGCCTATTGAAGGTGCCATCCCGGGATTTGTCTAGTGTGGCTGAGGAAAACCCATGAAAGAAACAACAGTCAGACGTTTGATTAAGTTTTGAACTAAAATCGGGAAGTTGTACTATTCCATAGCATTAAACAAAACATTTGTCACCCTTTAAGCAAATCGAAATATCAAAATTTAATGGCAATATTGGTCGTTAGGAGGCGCTAGTGAGAGACGCGCAACGTTAATAGAACTATTAAATGTTGCCAGAGAGTGTATAGAATCATTTAATGTTGCCAGATAGTGTATAGAATCATTCAATGCTGAGTTGCTGACGCGTTCGATACCGAATAGTTAGCACGTACTTTTCCATTGACTTGGAGACAGCTGACTTGGTTACAAGCTTACATTTGAACAAAATATTTTGAAACAGGAAATAAAAAACTATTGAGAAAGTTAGAGTTTCATTTTATTGTTTTTCCACTGGGTGCCTTACGAGGATCCGAGCAACAGCGTTAGGTCAAATATTAACAAGCATTGTACGGTAGAAAAAAAATCGTGCCATGTTCTAACATCTTCTGCTTTTAGATTCCATTTCAACTGTCCCTCATGATAATGCCACTCACGGATTTGCCGCGGGATTTTACTGTTCACTGTCGGGAATAGGGCAGGATCCACGGCGCAGTCGCCAGCGGTCCGCCTCCGATATAAGTTTAAACATCTATAGAGGACCACCAGAAATCTCCGCCAGAGGCCAATTGCGTATATCAGTCCACTTTCGACCCTCCAGAATTTTTCTTATGGGGCAAGTCTTCAGTGTTGCTCAGTGAGTCATATGAAGTCTTATTAGTTCTAACATGAGATCGAGCCAGCCATCTGATTAAAGCCGATATGAACCTTTACTTCAGAAACTGCCCCCGTAACACAAAAGTAATACAAAAATATTACCCAGTTCGAAGACGTCAGGTTAGAATGACAGACTACAACGCGGACAGTTGGAGGTTTGAATCCAGTTGCAGTTCACAAACTAATAAATATATAGTAGCGAAGATAATGCAGAAAGATCAACTGGATATGGATAAAGAGTTGTATCACTCCGTCAAGGAGAAACGGGCTCACTTTTGGCTCATTGAAGAAGATGGCTATGTGGC
This sequence comes from Lepisma saccharinum, assembly GCA_022664845.1. Lineage (NCBI taxonomy): Eukaryota > Metazoa > Arthropoda > Insecta > Zygentoma > Lepismatidae > Lepisma > Lepisma saccharinum. Next base: position 38,245 of record JAGDQP010013062.1, on the reverse strand, counting down.
GTTGTCCGCCAATGGCGTAGGGATGTGGCATTAGTTTAGTTTCTCTGGTGGGCTGCGGACGGAGTCCGCAAGCGGCCCGACAGAGAAGAACGGCGGCATGGTGGCTATACAACTGTTGTCGCCTAAATACCGCCTTGACAGCAGAGATGTGGCATTAGTCTTAAAATCAGTAGCGAACCGCTGGTGGCCACCGAGAGCGGCCACATGAATCCGAGGTGGCTAGCGCCGTGGGGTATATCCCTCAAAGTAAATATTAAAATATTAACGGTTTGAGTTAAAGAGTGAACTCAAGCATCAGTGCTTGATCGACTTCTTCTTAATTGTGGATTTAAATCATTTGGTTTCTCAAGTAGCATCCAGAACAGTTTAGGCATGACGTGTACAGTAACGTGTTAAATCTTAGTTTCTTTTATGAAAAATGTGCTCCAAATACTTATATGTTTACAGACGGAAATAAATACACAAGTCGAAATTAAATTAAAATCACACTACTTGCACAAAATACAGATTAAATTTCAAATAAATATCTACGTATACCTTTCATACTTAAATGGTTAAAGCGATTCTTTGAACAGTTATTCATAAAATAATATCTTTAACCATACGTCTTATTTGGAAGTCAAGTTAGATAACGTTAGTTACTGTAAATTAATATCGGAATGAAAGTATGACAACTTCGTATTAAGATAATTCAATTTAATTTAAAAGACAAAAAATATAAAAACATCATTTCATATAAGTCAAACAGCAATTCTAAGAAAATATAATTATAACTTGATATATTCCGCCCATAGAATTCATTTTATCTATCTATCTTGCTATATTCATTTTTAAATTAGAAGAACAATCTAGCTCTACCTCATGGTAAGCTTTTAAAGAAAGGTCTGTTGAAAATCCGAGTGTGTGAAAGAAACTTTCTACACTGCAGGAGTTGAAGCGTCATCGAGTTTAGAATGCTTGTTTAATCTGACCGTCCTTGTATCGGGTTAAAATATACGGACTGAAGTAAACATTCAATTAGCTGCCTCCGACCTACAGAGAACTTGATGAAAAGGCCAATTAAGAAACGCAGACGGGAGAAGTAAGCTTTTCGCTTCTTTAAATTTATTGATTGGGTTTAGTGCAAGGGTGCGTGGGATGGTCGAACAGGACAGAAACTTACTAAATTGAATAGAGTTTGCAGCTAATTGATTCCATTAAGACAAGTTGATTCTCTTTTTTTTTATCTTTATCTAACACAGAGATATTGATCAAGTTTAAATTGACAATTAAAATAGCAACTATATGATGTGTTTAGCGAACCTAAATAAACAAAAAAGAATCCTCTGTTAATTTAATTTTGTACGTCTATCAGTTTGTAATACAACTAGCTTCTCAATAAAAGCGGGTACGGAAAAAGTCATTTCAGATTTCATTGGACAGACCTCGATTAATTCTGCCATTTTGTATCTGACTAAGGGCTGATTTACATGAAAGCTTGCGTTGCTTGCGATTTGGGTGAAAAGCCAATTGAAACACGTGTCACACTTACCTTACAATAAAACACATTTTCGATTGGCTACTCAGTCAAATCGCACGCAAAGCAAGCAACGCAAGATTTCATGAAAACCAGCCATAAATCTGGCAGTTTTTTTTTATCTACTTTGCGCTACTTTATACAAACTTTCGTATTGACCTGACCCAAAGTTCCTTACAGGTTACAAATATATTCAATTAACAAACTTCATAAAGTTGTCATTGGATCCTCCTTAAGTTTACAATAAATACGCAAGCCAGCAGTTCATATACGCACTCGTCGCTCGTTTTGCTTGCGATTACTATGAGTAGCCAATAGAAATACCTAAACACCTGTTTCAATTGGCTACTCAACAGATCGCAAGCTAAGCACGCGATTAGTGCCTGCATGAAAAATCGGCCTTAGTGGAGATCGTTAGAGTAAGATACAAAAACATTTTTAACCCGAGTTATCTTAAAGGCGGCTTTTCATGCACGCGCTGGCCAGCGCATACATGAAAAGGCGCCCTTAATCTAGGAGTCATAGATAAAATAATTATAGATTCCGAACTCCATTCTATCATTTTTCTCCTGCCACCTGGTGTTAGTCTAGTCGAACTAGGAATGTAATAATGCTAATATACAAAGATTTTTCTTACAGTTGATTAAAAAACACACACACACACACACACACACATGAAAATCGAGGAACACAAGTTGAACACGTGATACTTCACGTTATGGGGCCGCAATAGATGAAAAGTATAGATATTGCGCATCCTACTTTGGCCGCACTAACACCAGATGGCATGGAAGGAGTAGAGAAAATGAGAATTCGCTCTATACTTACTTTACCTATGACTTATAATAAACTGTGGTTTAAAATGTTTTCAGTTCCTTTTCTGTGTTAGCCTAATGGTAAGTCTACATTAGGCCTTGTTGATCAACATGTTTGTGCGCGTGAGGATTATCTAAAGACGTGACAATTTATAAACGTCACTCAAAAAATTGTACAAAGTCAGTGCACATTTTTGTGCAGTAAACCAAAATAAACAATTTCATTCTTGTTAGGAAGTTTGAAGACAAGGAAAATACATACGCATCGTTACTTGTTAAGCAAAAATCTACATGTGTGTAAGTGGAGTGAAAATTGAAGATTGTCACGGTCTTTAGACAATCCTCGCGCGCACAAACATGTTGATCAACAAGGCCTAATATAGACTTACCATAACTGTACTTTTGTTTGTTTTAAAAATCATTCGAACTAATTCATTGAAACTTTTTGTTTGTATTTGATTTGTACTTCTATGTTCTACGTTATACTAAATTAAAACTGGCGTACTAATTTTTTTTAAAAAAATGTAAAACTTATCCGAATTAAACTAACTTTCAATGATTTCGCCTACCGCCAATAACTTGGAGCCAGTTGTTGCATGTAAAGGCTTTAAAATAGTTTTAAAATAATGAGTTTCGACAATGAATATGTAGAATTTAAACTCTTATTTCCCTAAACTTACTTTTCTGGTGTCAGGTAGGCTACCATCTCATGTATAAAAGAGATTTTAATCTCATTTAAGAGCAAGTTCCAATGGAATAAAGACCTTACCGGTACTTCTTATTTACAATTTCTAAGTTAGTCTCTCATAATAATTATTTCCTATACACCACGATTCAATCTTTGTCTTACAGTTAACATACAAATTATCTTCCCTAAAATACTATCAAGAAATTGCATTCATCTTCTTCCTCTTCATCTCTGTCCTTCAATCATACCTTAGTTGGATCCCCTTCCCCAGTGTGCAATCCCTATCAAGTGGGGCCGCGGTGGCTCAATAGTAAACCTCTGATGATTGGGATCGTTAGTTCGATCCCTGCTCATGCCATGTGAGCTTACAAACACCGTGTGCGTGGGTTTTCTCGGGGCTCCTCCATTTCCTTCCACTAATTCATCCATCATCATCCATGGATGAGCCTGAGCAAAGATTCAAATTCCTCTCAACAGTTTATTTCCTTCTTCTTCATTCTCTAGACCATTGTTTGTTCCTCTCTTAATCTCTTCAGCACTTCCTTATAATGAATCTTCTTGGTTCCATTCTTCTTCAAGTCCACATTTCAAAGGTTTCCAATGTTCTTCCGTCACTCTTGTCGTCACTCTTCTTTCGTTTCAGGGAAGGAAATCATAACAGAAGTAGCGTCAACTGACCGCACTGCCACCTATGAGTCATGTGCTCACGTACGTGATGAATGATAGAACCTTTCGAAAGCGTTGGCTGGTAGCTGCCTGCTTCAGCACTTACTAAGACGAAGTGAGAGTTATTTCCCCTCCCTCAACACACACACACACACCTTCTACACTATGCTCTACCGAGTGTCTCGTCTCGTTTCGGCTCGATACAGCACTACACTCGACACAAAACATTAGATTTTAAAACACGAGAACGGGATTTTAAACAGTTATCTGAACTTGAATAACGAACGCGATTTATGTAATTTAAAAAAAAAAGATAATTAAGAGTCATTTTCTAGAATACCGAAAACTAGCAGTTGAAAAAAAAATATATCTAGATATGATGATAAAAACTTAAAATCGAGGTTTCGAAATAAAATGAAAATCGAGAACAACAAAACACATCTCACGAAACAAGTACACAGGAAACAAAATTCGAACAGTTTAAAAGGGTTTAAAACTAGTTCTGCAGGGTTTCTACAGATTTTTAATCTTTAAAAAAAATAAGTCTGAGAAGTTGTTCGAGAATTTGGGACCCTGGCAGAATCCCTTCTCTTAAACTCTTCGAAATTCACTATATAAAGAGCTTTTCAATTGGTTTCATAAACCATCGACTGTCGTTCAGAAAGTCCTTCCAAGAAGATCTTTGTATAAATATCTCATCTCCAATTTTTCAAGTTTTATAGCCCAAATCAGTTATGTGCATGAATTTGTTCGTATGTGCGTCTTAAGGACACCCACATGTTGATTCTCAAGTTCTTTCGAGATTGGATAGCGTGGGCCAAAGATTTCTTTTAGTTTATTTCCCCCCCCCCCCAACCATACCGTTCTCCGTGATCAAATACCTTTGTTAGCGAAAAAGATCTTCGACAGCGAACCAACTTCGCTATCTCGTTTACGCCACTGCCAGTTACATTAAAAGGCTTTCACAGTTTCCCGTCTAGATTGGCACGTAGAGCAAACTGTTATAAGAAAAGAGATCGAAAAAAATCTGTCGATCGACTTTCAAATTGGGCTTTCCACGCTAAATCAACGTTTACTGGGTTCTGCTGTTTAACTAACGTGACCTTCGCAATAGGGAAGAATCGTTTTCCTCTAGTTTCAGTGGGAATTCTTATTAATAAAACATGTCCATCAATCTCGTTGGGGAGGGGGGGGGGGGAGGGAGGAAAAGATTGAAACAGGAGGGAAAAGTAAAGCAGGCAGATAAAATAAACAGATGTAATTTAAGCTTTCTCGCGGGAAAAATGTTCCAGATT
>JAGDQP010013062.1:0-32865 GCA_022664845.1 Lepisma saccharinum | reverse complement strand
AAGCTTTCTCGCGGGAAAATTTTTCAGATTGTTTTTTTTTCTTTTACTTACGGATGGAAGTGGGTTAATAAAATGGATCAATTTTTAGAAGTGTTTCACTAGAATTTTTTTGGTGGTGCTGGTGAGGGGGTGGGGGTTCAACTGGTAGTTTTTTGCGAAAGTTTGTCACGTCTGAGGGATGACGTTCCTTGGTGATCACTTTCGGAGGCATGAATCAAAAGGCAGAGCTGAAACCGATCACAGGGTCAAGTTTAGGACTAGGTCATCGGGCCCATGCGTGAGACCCAACAAGACCCGGTGACCCACGCAAACCATATTTTTTTTATTATTATTTCCTTTCGTTTGAACAGTGTTTCTTTCAGGGGTGACCGGAACAGGAGTTGTTAGCCACAGAGCACGAAAAAACGCCGCCGAAAGTGTCCAGTTCATTATAATTCCGAGACCGGGCCAAGTTTCGGACTGGCACCGTCACGACGAATTTCAATTTGAATTTAAGGCCTTTAGGGATCTGAGGCTCAGGCCAGGATAGAATAGGGGTAGGATTGTGGGAAGGTAGACGGCCAGGGCTTATTTTATATGTAACATCTGGTGCAGGCCGGATTTTGCCTGGTGTGACTGTGGAAAACACCTGCAAAAACGATGGTCGAACGCTGTGATCTATCCCTGTACCTCCGGAATGCTAAGCGCTACCACTGAGGTCGTTACTACCAAAGTATGTTTATAATGGTTACTACGAGATGTAGTAGATGTCACTAATAGTCACTAATGCCTATAACCCCCTTTCCGAATTGGCACTTTATGCTCCGTTTCGTACCCTTGCTCCGTTGGATGCACAGTCGATGGCTATCCGAATTTCCCCTTTCGACGGGACATTGAAGTGAACGGAGCAACGGAGGACGAGATGGTAACTTGACCCTCCGTTCGGTTGCGTGCTACTACCACGTTGAAAAGAAAAAAGAGCGGGATATTGCATGCCAAAATTCCTTCTTCACCTGGGAGTTGGGACAAATGTGTAGAATTGATCACGTGTTGCAAGTTTAAAAAAGTGATTCCGCCAGACCGCCCTGTGGGGGTGTTTACCCCTCAAAGTACAGACTCACCCCGAACCTTAAATTTTTTGCTGTGAAAAATCGATAGAAACCGTACAATACTTCACTTACCCTCCCACTTTTGACTTTACACCCCCAACCTGAAAATCCTGACGGAAACGTTCCAAAGTATTTGCATGTAACTGTTTTAATAGTTTAAGATTTGATTTTACATTATGTTATCGATATTGTACCATGTTTTGAGTTATATATCTTCATGATCATTGAATAATTTTAACTTCGCAATGTGAAAATATTGTTGGTTGTATTTCACCAATGGGCTTCCATGTAGGTATTAATAGATGAGAGGGTAACATACGAGTAGTTTATTTAAGAATACTAAGATTAAGAACTCTAATAATTATTTGAAGTGTTTTTAGAACTTCAAATGCGTAACGCTGTCAAGGCTCACGACTTAGGTGGTTATTCATAGACCCTAGTATAACATTATTTAGTGATTCATAGTTCATGAGACGCATTTATCTTGTAATAACTTCCAGAATTACCTGCAGAATTGTGATCATCCTTCGAATAGCTATTAATCTTCGTCTGTTGTTATTTAATATATGCCGAATACCTACAAGTATGGGAATTCTACGCCTACATATATCTTCATCTACGTTGCTTTTTGCCTTATTTACTTCGCACCAAACTACCTTGATTTCGCATTGCCCAATACTCACTCACATTATTCGCGGAGGGTTTCCAGCTGTTTCCAGACTTGGGTGACATCTGTGGTCAAAATTTTAAACACTTATTTAATTCGGATAAGTGTGCATAACAGAAGTGAACGGGACATAGCATAACGGAACGGAGGACCATTGAATTCGGAAAGGGGAAAAATCTCCGTTTCAACTTGCTTATTTTATTGGAGGGTGACGATTCACCCCCGGTTTCCGGGGAGTTTCTCCGGATTAAGATATTTGCCCCTGCCTATTCGGTTTGAAGGATAAATATTCTTCGAAAAAAAAAAATATATTGTTTTTTCTAGAAACATTGGAAAATGACTTCTGTCTAGGGTTACCAGATGTACTCTTTTCGGGGGCTCTAATTGTGTGTTCTCTACTTTTTCGGTAAATCCTTGGAATATACAGTATTGTGTTTGTTTTTTCTCTTTTCTGAAATCACATTAGGAATCTTCTGATTGACTTAAGCGTCATTTCTAAACTAATGTAAGGAATATAGATAAAAAGTAAGGTAACTAAACGAGGAAGAAGTGGAATTATCCCGATTCTCTCCGGAATCACTGGGAAAATATGTTTACCTTATTTTAGTGTGGACTAACCTTATAATATACAGGCATATTTAGTAGATATTGCGGGATTTTTAAAATTGTATTTTCCCACTGAATAAAGAGTTGCACAGTACACTCAGTTTCAGAGAAAATGACGGATGAGTACACTTTGTAAGTCCTACAAACAGGGACGTCTCTACAAGGGGGCTGAAGCCCCCAGTTTCGTCAGTATTCTTTATTTTACACGTGTCATAAACTTAAATCATAGCCCGACTATTTTACTTGAAATATTGTAGCCTCTCTTCCCCACGGACTTTTTATCCTGACTCAGTCACTACCTACAAGTTGTACAATATAGCAGTGCCGAATCGATAATAAATACAGATCTAAAACAAAGGATCCATGTGTTGTGCTTGCAACGTATTCGGCGTTGCTATTGTTCCAATTTCGGACTTGAAAAAAAAAATCATCGGGCTAGTTTCTTGTGCAGCACAACACTGGTTTTGAACTGGAACCAATTCTGGGCTTAGAAAAAGAACCGGAAACCTAATTTTGAAATTAACTGAGTTATAGCCCTTTTTAAGAAAATAAGTTTTCAGGTTTAAATAACTATGCATCTTTATCTTGCACAATTCCGAAAACAATTAAGAAAATACTGAACTGTACCTGAGAAACAATCAATATCGCTTTTAACTTCCTTTGTTTTTATATTTACTTCTTTTTAAAATGGAAAGGAAATTTATCTCTTTAAGAAGATTATTTATTTAACCTTGACCATTTGTCTACAAGCTCAAGTGTGCCATTCAATCGCACTTAAATTAGCTACGCTCGGTGTATAATCTAGAGATAAAACTGGAGTGGAGGCAAGGCCCATTACATTAGCTTCTTTCTTTTCTACTATTTGAGCAGTTAGGTGTTGTTTTTCTTATTTTTTCTTTTACCAGTTTCAACCAGAAATATCATGAAATTCAAATATATTTTTCTAGTTTTGTTAGGTCGGTTTTCCTTGCGGGTGCTCGGCGCGTGCTTTGCTTGTGATATCTATGAGTAGCCAATAGAAATTCGTTTTACACGTAGAAAACGTACTTAAATACGTGTTTCAATTGGCTATTCAGCCAAATCGTAAGCAAAGCACACAGCGAGCGCCTGTATGAAAAGCCGGTCTTACCCAAGCATCACAAACGCCAACATATCTGGAATTACTTTCCTTTTCCGTTAGCATAGTTTCTCATTTCGTGCTTTTCTTTCAGTTTTTGATGTGGCTTCAAACGGAAACAAGCATTTATGTCGTTTGCTATTAACCCCAATTTGTTTATATTTATTTAATATACAGAGTGATTTGCAATGCTATGGCTAATTCTAAGATAACAATAAATGATATTTGGAAAATTTTCCTTGAGTAATTAACAAGGAGGCAAACCTGAAAGTGGAGAGCAGAACACTATTTTTGGTCGTCTTTTCATGTACGCGCTGGCCGCGAGCTTCGCTTACGATTTGGCTGAGTAGCCAATGGAAACGACCTTTTTCATCAGTCTACCATTTAAACAAACCTTACAGCTTTTCCAATGTTTATAGAACTAAAGTAGGTTGTCTGGTATTACACACGTTTTCCCCTCGGGGAAGCTGCGCATGACCAGCGGCGGAAAGGCTACTATTCTGATATAAACATTTTCCCCAGCCTTGTACCCATGTACACAATTACGCACGTTTACCCCGCAGGGTTTCCGCCAGGACTTTCAGTTCGAGGGGGGTGTAAAGTCAAAATTGGGAGGTTGTAAGTGAAGTTTTGTACGGTTTCTATCGATCCCGATGTTGTGTTTTCCCCATACACACCATTTCACCCGTCAGTTGAAGTAACATGAACTTTTATTATGGCAATAGACCAGTTGTAAGATATATACAGTAGATAGATATTGACCCATTATATAGGTTAGCTACCATTGTGCAATATATTTTCTTATAGAGTTAACCTGTTTATAATATATTCATTTTGGCCTTATAGACAGTAGCATAAGAGACTTGTTAATTTTAGACATTTACTATCAATAACGTGATATATCAATCCTAATATTTCTCTTCAAATTTAACTTATTCAAGTTCACGTTATTAACTTGGTTTATGTGGAAAATACTTTTCGAATGCCTTGTCATTGTATCAACCATTTATTTGCCAATTTTTAAATTTATTTAAAGTTAGAAATGTATTTTTTTTTTTAGGTGAGGGCTCTCGATTTCAAATGAATTTCATCTTGTTTTGATATGTGATTTGTTGTATAGGTATGTGTACCTTCCCATATGTGAACCGTTATGAAATAAAGAACAAAAAAATCTAAAGTATATTATATATAGTATGCTTTGTGAGCATGTAGGAAGTGCATTGAACCTATAAACGTTAATTTGGGAGTTTAAAACTAGACAGAAAAAAAAAAAATAACTTGATGACCTTCACCGACTATAATGCAAATAACTTTTCAAGGTACTCCCTATACTGATGGTGGCGGGGAAAAAAGAAGCGGAGTTTGCAAATTATATTTGCCTATAGATAAAGGAGAAGAACGCATCTGCCCTTTACACGTGTCAGTTACATTCCAGTGTGAGCTTCGTTAATTTTTGTCTACATGTAGATTGTATCTCTTTTTCTGAGAATGACCAGTTCTGTTTCTGCTACGAAGACAAAAGAAGAGCCACCCACCCACCCCCCCACACACATTTTTTTTTTAATATTGCTATTGTATTCAACTTTATGTTCACAAATTATATTAGGTTAGATTAGATATGTCTGATAATAACCTGTTTCAAAGAAACAGAAACCCGGTACTTCTACAGTAGAATTTCAGTTTGTCGAACTACGTAGGGAGCCCGGAAATGCTTCAAAAACTTTACACTTAAAGTGTTTAAAACAATTTTAAAACTTTAGCCAGTCTTGTTATTAACTGTGCTTTAAGCAACCGATACAAAAGGAATGGGGCGGAGCGATCATGTCTTAATTCAAGGTACCAGGTGATCAATAAATAAGTATCGCTGCTCAGAGAACTGTGGAGACGTAACCATTGGACAGAATGCAAGCAAATGTGGTAGGATCAGATTTGGGAAGATGCAGAAGCGATTGGTGTAGAAATAAAAATAGTTCAAATTTGCGCCACCAGAGTAATTTGTGGCGCTGTACAACGCCACTGAAGTGCAGCATGGAAGGTAAACGACACGAGGGACTCTAAACAATAAGAAAGGTGTCATGATCTCTCATGTGGGTCTCGTCCCATTGATTACTACCCGTATTCAGTGGCGAATTTACGGGGGGAGGGCGTTTGGGCTGCAGCCCCTCTATAAATGCCGGGATCTCTTAACAAAGGACAGAAATGTTAGTCGTGCCTAATGCGCGGAAACTGCAAGCTCCCTCCACAGCTGTGTACGGGTACATGTGCTGTGCTGTTATTTGCCCAGTAAAGTGCTTCCCTCCAACTTCTTTTGGTTCCATTTTGCTTCCGTTTCTTTTCTGGCGACTTTTCGATATGAACGGTTTAATATGAACGATATTTAATTTTCAGTGTTTTGTTTTTATATGAACGATAAGTAATGTTTGATATTTCGATATCCGATATATCGATCTACCTTGGATTTGTCATCGATATTCGATATCCAAGCTTCCACTTAGTTACTGCGCTTGGTAAAAAAATGTTCTTTAATTTTATTTAAGGCAACTTAGTTCAGGCCGCATACATGATGATGGAAGAAGTGGTGAAATGAAGAAAATGGGAGAATTCCGAGAAAACCCACGCACGCGGTGTTTGTCCACTACAAAGCTCACATGACACGATCCGGGATCGAACCGAGAATCACACACACCAGATGTGAGCGCTCTACTACTAAGCCATCACGTGCCCAAAAGTTCTTCAAGGTTATCAAAATCAGTGATTCTGCAAGAATTGTTAGTTTGAGGGGTGTTAAACTAAAAGTGGAGGCTGTAAATAGTTTTGCAGGGATTATAATTTTTAACGGTAATACTTTAAAGCTTAGGGTGTGACACCCCATATTATATGGGAAGAAGGGGTGTGTCTGGAAGAATCCCTGATCATTGTAATTTATGATCTGCCAATATGGAAGGTAGGTTCTTCGTTTCAAGTCGAGCCTTTTCGATTGTATGTGTTGTCTCAGTTTTCTTCTATGCTTCAACCACATCTTGAATCGCTTCCCTCAATAAACGAATTTTGCATGAGGAAAGTCCAAACGTCAGACTAACCCTTTTTCTCAGAATAAGTTCTAAGATTATATAACCTAACACAATGCAGGCAGTATCATAAAGTTCAGATAATTTTACTTGTCTTGGAAACGTCTGTACGAATTACTGCAGTATGCCTAATACTATGAAAAATCCTTTGATTGTTTCTCATGCATATTTTTGTTGTTGTTAATATTAAGAATTTTTTTAAACTGTGGCAACACTGTTTATATGTTTTGTGTTTTGTCTTTGATGTTGGTGTGTATATCTTCTAGTTTATTCTGTGATTCCATACATTTCATAGGTGCTATAAATTTGGTGATATATTAGCTCGTGTATATCAAAGTTAGGACGACTTTGTGTAACAGGATTTTAAAAGTTTGTTGTTTTATGTGCGTTTTAAATATTAACCCATATAGCATGTCAGCTTGTAACAAGTTTGTCAGTCACTTGTTTTGACCTTGTTGATATTGTGTTTTGTTGAACTTGATAAACAAGCATGAATTATACTTCTTGGAACAACTGGTTGTTATAACTAACCTAATTCAAGCTTGTTGGAACAACTAGATATGCGAGAAAGCTTCTTAAACTTGAAATTTAATTGCATTTTATTTCTTTGAACTGCCGTTCTCGTCTTAGTGCGCTGAAGTTCCATCACGTGCCGTCGTAAGCTAATCCCCAAGCAGCTCGCACCCTTTTACTAGAGCCATCACTTGCGAATCTGATGAACTAACTATAAATAGCACTTGGGAAGCAAAGTAGGTGGAGTGGTTCCGTGGTCTGATGACTATATACAGCTTCTGATCAGTGTGCCAAAGGATCTCGGTTCGATTCCTATCCAGGTTAACGTTTTATTTTATTTTTTTTTTAAAAAAAGAAGAACATGATTTTCTTCTTCCCTGTCCTGTCATTTCAACATTGATTCTTATAAGCTAGACTGCTGGATTCAACCTTATTTAAACATTTTTGGCTTGAGTTGCTAATCTTGTATCAAGTTGTCACACGTGTCAAAGAAAGCTTGATTCACTTTTGAGTCAAGCCAAAAGTGTTATGTAGGAAGTAATTGGTGGGAGTAGATAATGTTATTCAAAATTGTGCTTAGTTGGAAACACTGGTTTAAACATGGCAACATTGTTTATGGCATGAGTATGGACTTGTATTTGAATATGTCTGCGTGACAACAACTCTTGCGTTACTTGCTACATATTCCCATATTTCTCCACTTTTAACCTATTGGCTCTTTCTCAGATGCGAAAAATTTGGATATGTACATTTCTTCATTCCTCTTATCGATTGCGTAGTGTTTTTTTTTATTATTATTAGGAAACACACATTTGAGATGTTCCCTTGTTAGTGTGATGAGATTCCTTGCGTAACTTTCTATGCGTCTTGTTTTCTAGAATAACTACTATTGGCTATCAATCACAAGGAAGGAGGTGTGTCGCAAGTAATGACTGGTGTCCAAATATGATGATGTATGATGATTTAAAAAAAATAGTCCATTTTTGTTCGTTATTATTACATATGCACTTTGACCTCTTCATCAGAAAAAGAACGAGTTGTTTCAGTTCATGTTCTGAGAACAAGGATAAATAGACCTACAGCTAGTGCTGGACATTTAAGACATTTGATTTAATAGATAAAAGTAATATGCATGTAATTTCAAGGTCGTTTTAATGAAACTTTCTTTGCTTCAAAGTTAAAAAGTTTTGTTTGTTCATATAAGCATGCACGCTTTTAAAATGACCACACAAATGAAAAAGGTCATAAACAATCCTAGTCAATAGTAGTTATGATCTGAATAGAGTCTTCGTAGTACATTCAGTCCGATCTTTGCCTTTGCGTACAATATTTTCTGCGTATTATTGTTGATAGATGATTCTTCTTCTTCCCCCCCCCCCTAATATTGCTATGTGTTAATAGATAATAGTAGAAATCTTAATATATCAATTAAATTATAATTATATTGAGAGCTTGTATCCATACTTAATTTAATTAAAACAAGCTGACAAGGCTATCACACAACTTTATTTTAAAATCACACAGCAACCGTTATGGTAAGTCTACATTAGGCTTTGTTGATCAACATGTTTGTGTGCGCGAGGATTATCTAAAGACCATGACAATCTTCAATTTTCACTCCATTAGTGATGTTTGTTTATAAATTGTCATGGTCTTTAGATAATCCTCGCGCGCACAAACATGTTGATCAACAAGGCCTAATGTAGACTTACCATTACAGTTGTCAATGTTCTAACATCTTCCTCAGACGACACCTTCAAAATGTGTATCTTTTCTATTACGAAAAAAAAAAAAATATATTGAGAATGTACAGCTGTGCCTTGTGACTGAAACCGCCATTTTTGTAGAACCCTATCAATGGTACACAGTGAGACAGTGTCTCAGTGTGTACCTTGTGGAAAGAAGACATATAATCCGTAATTTTTAGAGCACAGATGGGCAAAGTACGGCTCGCAGGCTAGATCTGCCCCGCGCAAAAAGTTTTAATAAAAACTATTTTCGTTGTTATATTCTTTGTTTTACATTACTTCACTTCGTTGTTTTTTCGTTATATTTTCTTCCTATGTTATGCGTGAGTATGACATATCTTTCTATAGACTCAATCCTTATTTGCTTAGCGTATTTATAATCGCTAAAATTACTTTTTCAAAAGTTTACAATCTCGAATTTTGGGTACGAGATTTTAATTTCGTACTAAGGGAGAGGGCTCGGGATTTGCTTTAGATAGTACCTGGACTTGTGATATATGATCGAACCCAATTTAACCGTATTCACTCGGCACAAATGGAACTTTTACAGATGGCAGTTACTTTTAGTTCTTATTATATTAGATTAGTTTCTTTCTTGTTATAGTTAATTCAAAATAGTTTTGGTTTATTGCTTGGTGATATCACCTAGAAACATTAAATTTGTAGAATATGCAGTAGAAACTTAAAAAAATGAGTTATTTCCCATTAAACATTACAGGGAATATCCATATTCTGTCATCTAGTTTCCATAACAACAAGTAACAAACATTATTTATATAAATACTATGGAAACTCAAATCAAGGTTTATATACTAATCGAAGTTGTCCATACCCATAATCAAACCTCACTCAGATTCATAGAAAATGGCCGATCGGAAGATTCTAGAAGTCGAAAATATTGTACAAATGAGGTAATATCGAAGCTATATTTTATACAAAAGTAAAAGTTATGTTTTACGTATATCTTTCATATTTACTGATTCGGTGTTGCAAGATTATGTTACTTTTCCAACATAGAAATTTGTTCCAGTGACGAATTTTCTATAAACTTGAATACATTTATCGACTTTTGACAACTTTGGCTCAAGTCGATAATTTTCTAAGAATCTGATTGTACATTGAAGAGTGTCAAAGCTCATCGTGGATCTGAGGAATAAAATTAACATCTCTTACAACCTAGAACATTGTTCAAAGAAATGGTATGGGCAGGGGCGTAAAATGGTACTTTTTTATAATAAGGAACTTGCCCCGACAGAAGTTCTAACCTCTGTAATGTAATTTTCTTACTACGAAGAAGGAAAACTCAAAGTTCATATGAGTGTTCTTTTCTTGTAGGAATCTTCCACGTGCCATATGGATCGCCATGCCAGTTGTCACTGTAGTCTATGTTCTCGCCAATCTAGCGTATTTTGCTGTGATCTCTTCGGAGGAAATGCTTGCGTCAGCAGCCGTAGCTGTGGTAAGTAGCTCAATGCGATAAGAAGACGTCACCGTCTATCTTTGTAGCTGATAATGTTCTGAGAACAGCTGATTGAAAATTTAGGTTTCTAATCTAAAACAGTCCAATACTCTATTTCGTTCAACCATTTCTTGAGGTAATTTTTCATTATTACACCGTTTTCCTTTCTGGATCTCTTTCTCCACCATTTCCTTCATCGTTGTCATTATTATCATTATTAATTAACATCAACTTCTCCTGATCTTCCTCTTCTTTACTGTTATCTTCTTTAAAATCACCACATTCTTCTTTATTATCATTTTCGTTTCTTCTTTACCGTCATATTCCTCATTTTTATGTTTCTTTGTCATCAGCACTGCCTTCTTTATCATAACAACCTTTTTCCTTCTTCATTATCTTTCACTATCTTTATCATCACACTCTTTTTCTTCTTCATGATCATTATTGGTGTTTAGCCAACAACAGCAAATTATATCTGCCGATTTGACACACCAGTAGGGCCTATCACCATAATAGGGTTTAGACCATAGAGTTAGGAAGAAAATAGAGAGAACATTCATGACGTCACATGAAGCCAAATTATAGTTCAGCGGCAGCCATCTTGTGTGGCCCCATTAGAGTCCCTCTATACCGAGTATTGTGACGACTGCCTTTTCTTTCTTCAGCCCTAACTTTTCTCTTCGCATAAGAATGAAAAAGGCAATACTCGGAAAAGAGGGTCTCTAAATATGGGGTCAGTCAATGCGGTGGATGGGCCTCGTTCCTTCCGTCTCTTGGCTTCACTCCCCTCGTCATTAAAACAACATGAAGCTCCCTCTATTTATATTCCTAACTCTATGGTTTAGACTACAAGTGTTGGCCAAGAAAATATTAGGAATAATGGAATTATTTCGTATAGAAACGTCTGGAATAGGTAATGTAGGATTACGCAATTTCTGCCAGGTGGTAGGGCAGTGTAAAAGTGTTCACTTTGATTGAACTTTCGTGAATATTTACAATCGAAATGTGTTTCTTCTTTAAAATAACTTTTAGGAATTGTTTTCTAAGAAGGTATTGAACATACAGTTAGGAAGAAAATAGAGAGAACGTACATGACGTCACATGAAGCCAAATTCGGTTCATCGACAGCCATCTTGTGGCCCCATTAGAGTCCCTCTATACCGAGTACTGTGAGGATTGACTTTTTCGATTGGAGGATGAGTGCACATCAGAGAGGCAATACTCGGAAAAGAGGGTCTCTGAATATGGGGCCACACAAGATGGCCGAAATGCCTCGTCCCTTCCGTCTCTAGGCTTGATTTCCCTCTCCAACAAAACAGCCTAAGGTTCCCTCTATTTATATTCCTAACTCTATGGTATTGAACTAGAGGTTATACAGAAATCATTCACGGAGTGAACCGATGTCACTCCATTTTTCAACCACGATATCCATATATTTTCTTTTAATGAACAGAAAAGACTAAACAGATTCTTCATTATTGAATGAATGTTGTGGTTCGAAATACAGGAAGTTAATCACAATGAATCTTTGTATTTCCTTAATAAAATATAGTTAGGCCCATTATGGTTGGACATACAAGCATAACAATGGACGAAAAATATAGTTATTATCTCGTATGTTTATTAATGTTAGTATTGTACTTGTGGTGAGTCTCTGACCTACATTTTGTTTTAGTATTTCGAATGATATAATGAATGCGGTGAAAATAAAAGAGTTTGTTATATGTCATAATAATGAGAAACTTAAAAAAAAAAAAAACAAAAAAAAAACAAGAAAACATCAACATATTATCATCCATGTTTTGTCTCAATGATATATTTTATTATTATGGAATTTCATAGAATGGAAGCTGGAACCTAACTAATGAAGCAAGACTACTATTATGTAATATTATGTTTATGCCTGGATATATGTAAGATAAAAATAACGAATATTGGAAGCATTATATACCCGGGTACATGGTGAGCAATAATTATGGAAATCATTCAATTTCTTACCAGAGATTATCAAAAGAGATTATGGAAGGTAAGATCAACAAACTGTTGGTTCAATTTTAATACAGAGTGCGTTTATAATATATACAGCACAGCTATATTGAAATTGATTAAATAAATAATTACCGTGAAGACACAGAATCTTTTATGTGTTGTGTTCCATATCTCTTTTAAAATTTAGTAAAATCTCGGTCACAGTTTACCTGACGGAGTTAGCCTGCATTAGATCCGTTTGTTGTGGTTGACATTATCCCATAGTCGCATAATAAAAGAGTTTTGCGACACGTCCAACACTAACTTCATATTATATATATTAACTTTCTTTCTCGTTACATGATGTAAGCATTGTTTACTAGTTGTGACTGAACAAAATCTATGATTGTAAGTACGTGTTGTGTTTGATGTTCATAACAGTGGCGTATTCTAGATTCATATAGCTTGAACTACAACTACGCAAAGCAGTAAGATTTACAAGAGGGGGAGGGGTGCAGAGTTCACACACATAGTAATATCCAATTCTTAGAAAGTAACTTAATGCATACTTGAAACAGCTTTCGTTTAACCTTTTAACGCCTAATGACACAACTTTCGTGTCAGCACTTTAAATCTTAATAACTCAGCTCCTAATTAAGCTAGAGAGATGAACTAAGTGTCAATGTGTTCCTGAAGGATGGAGTTCCCTAACGATGTGCATTTCATCCATGTATAGGGGGTACAGAAGATGAGAAAGGGAAAAGTTGGAGTTTTAAGCCTCTTTCCGCCCCTTCGCATTTCGGGGGGGGGGGGGCAACTTCCCCAGAATAAGCATAAAAATAGGTATCATTAGTAAGTAATGACTAAACGTTTGGTGATCCCCTGTATGTGAATATGATGCTTTTCCACAGAAAAAGGGGGATGAGTGAAGTAGGCAGGGTTCCCTCCTATTGCTAATATACAGGGTGTACTTCGGAGGTATGTGGTTCCGAAATATTATCTCACTTTCTATAACACCAATGGCTTCCATTTTTTTTTATTGTCACCAATATCTAGCTTGCACACTAGGGGCGTTTTGTGCACGTGCGATAATTTATATAGCGTTGCCAGCGTGCCACGAATTTAAGAATATTCTATATGTATATTTTTTTCTTCGAATAGAGGAATTGGTACAAAAGTTTCCTTGTTGGAATCTGTGTTCCATAAGCTTTCCAAATGAGATATAATTCATGACACTACTATAATTAGGACCCAGATCAGAGCCGTGAATGTAAAGGTTTACAATTTTCCCCAAAACACTGGTCGGCGTTTAAAGGTTAAGGTAAAATATGAAAACACGTTACAGTATTTATTTATTGAACACGACAGGTATGGTGTTCAACAAACATGTCATATTCTACACACATATTTGTATATTCATGGTGATAAATTCTGTAAAAACAATTCATTACCTTATATACGAATGAAACTGACTTATTTTTATATTAAAGATATCTATATCAGGACATGTTTTAAGAATACAATTATATAAAGAGCACAGTATGAAAGTATTCAGAGATCTAATGTTATTACTTAATTACAAATGCCTTAAATAAGGTGAAGTTGACAATTACACACAGAAAAAAATGACATTCCACTATCGTGACCCTAGTAACATGATAAAAAAAATACTGTTTTAATATGATTACACGGAATTATATCACAATCCCACCTAAATAATTCCACAGTTTGATTTCTTTTTAACTTTTAATATTTATTTTTTTCTCTTTCAGTCATTTGGCAACAGGATGTTTGGGTCATTCAGCTGGACTGTTCCTGTCTTTGTTGCTCTCTCTACGTTTGGTGGTGTAAATGGCATTTTGTTCACCTCGTCTCGACTGTTTTTGGCTGGATCTCAGGAGGGGCATTTGCCCTCTTTCTTCTCATTCATTCATGTGAGAAAATTCACTCCAATTCCGTCACTCCTTTTCACGGTAAGATATTGAAACTATATCTTGTATTTCATATAACATACATTAAAATAAGTACGTACTATAACATTAGACATTCACTGTAATGAAACATAAAAAAAAATATACAATAGTGTGTTATATTGCACCACGTTTTACCTTAATTTTTAGGCTCTTCTTAACCATATCCAACTTTTCCTTAATTATAAATAGCCATTCATTGTTGTCGTATTTATTGGCCAGGAATTCTGCACATCTTGCTAACGTAACCAATATCTAAATACATTGGAGAGATCTTCTTAACATAGTAAAAAAGAAGATAAAAAAAGCAGTTGAATGATTGTCTACAACAAAGACCACACACACACACACATAGACATCATCTAACGCAATCTTTGGTGATCAAGTATTACCACCACTCGCAAAGTAATAGTTCTACTTATTAGGTTAAGATCATTTCAGAATACAACAAATGCTTATTTACACAAAATAAAAATCATTGACTCCCAATATTGTAACTGTTCCCCCAATCAATATGTCACAAAGATCCCAACCATATTTGGCTTCAATGTAATAAATATGGACAAAATTATCAAAATGCCTTATTGAAATATTTCATACTTTATCGGTAAACTTTAAAGTTAGCGAACCAAATATTAAAAATAGAATTTATTTTCTTAAGTTTCTTAAGAACCAAGATATTACAAATTTAGATGAATTGATAATGTTAAGTTCAAGCAAAATTTAATAACGCCTATTACCTAAAATATTAATTACAAGCTATCGACAATAGCACTACAGTGTACAAATTAAATTTATATAATTATTAGAGAAAAGCATACCGTTTATACCTTAATTAACAAGCATAAAAAAATTATATTATACACAGGAGAGAAACCTACATCCTCAATTTGGCAACATCTAATAAAATATACCGTCTAATAAACAACTTTCAAATTTCTATAGTTGAGAAACTGAAATATCATAAAATCCATAGAGTTAGGAATATAAATAGAGGGAACCTTAGGCTGTTTTGTTGGAGAGGGGAATGAAGCCAAGAGACGGAAGGGACGAGGCATTGCGGCCATATTAACTGGCCCCATATTTAGAGACCCTCTTTGAGGTGCACTCATTCTCCTATCGAAAAAGGAAATCCTCACAGTACTCGGTATAGATGGACTCTAATGGGGCCACACAAGATGGCTGCCGATGAACCGTGTGACGTCATGTCTCTTCTCTCTATTTTCTTCCTAACTCTATGATAAAATCACTGATTAATATTAAGAATAAACATAAAAAAAAAGAAGGAAGTTTCACTAAGGAAGAAGACAGACAGTGTTACCATTCAACAAAGACAATATTATTAATAAACAACCATTATTACTGGTACAAGAAGCGAATTGTTGTGGGATTTATTCACCAATCATACTCCTCAGCTATTAATTATTAAGAAAAGAAGTGAACAGGTTTCCAAAGTCGTTATCTTTTACGTTGTGTACAGGCACGTATCCAGACATTCGTTTTGGGAGGGATCCACGGATATCCGGAGGGTTTTAAGGTATGTCTTGCCACGAAATGTATCTTAAATATGTATAATTACGCCTAAAGTTATACTAATTCTGTCTAAAACTCGGAATTTGGGGGGGGGGTGTCCCTGGTTGTGTGTATGCAAACATACGTGCCGTACTTTGGTGCTCTGTCTAAGATAAACGCACCAGTAATGGGCACTTGAAGAGAAAAGTTATAAAATACGATTTTCCTAAAGGCGGTAATCATTTCACCTACATGGGAAGATTTAATGGCATTACTATAGTAGTGACGCACCAATTTCAAAAGCACTAAAACCAAACCAAAATCACTTAAAACACACATTCCTTATGTTCCTTTTTCGTAAATTATCTTAAATTACTGAACATATGAACGTGGAGGTTAGGTAAAGTTAGGTGCGGTCATGTATCTTTACAAAATATATTTTGACACATATTCACACTTACCTTCAGCACACAGGCGTGTTAGCTCTCCCAATTTCCATTAGAAAGTCGTGTACAATTGTTTCGGGGCCTTTTCCTTTCCTTACATAAACACTCTGCTAAATAACCTTCAAAATGCACTTTCCCTCGTCATTTCCATACGATTCAATAACAATAACGCGAGAAAAGTCATAATCATCACAAAGACACGCAATTTCAACACTGCCTTACCGCCTTCCACATGGCAACAACTGTAACTCTATGCAAAATAGTTCCTTCCGCCACAACATGCAGTACGTCCTAAAACATCTTCAAAACACACTAAAACTATATCATAATTCACTTCAAATGTTACCAACATCAATATTTACCTCCCTAATACTCTCAAACATCACACAATTATCTCAATTCCTCCTGTAAATTTCTAAAAATTGGTGCGTCACTACTATAGTTAACCCGATTTAATATAGTATGTTTTGATACAACTGAAAATTATTCGCTCGTCATTGCTTTCATCTGATATTTCTGACATGATGTTGAAGTTAGGTCCATGGTTGCACCTACTCTTCCATGCATTCTGTTAAGCAAGTGATTAAGGTGAGAGCTTTCGTTTTTTATTCATGAAATTACAATAACGATTACTTTTGTTGTTCTGCTCTTTTATCCATTACGAAATGTCTCGGTTGCGAGTATTTAAATGAACAAACCAATCATAACTTGAATCTGTTATGTAAAGCAGGGGGTGTCCATTACCGGTACGGCAAAGCCAGTTTTTGTCCAGTTATGGACCCGCACTATTCATTACTAGGTTGAAATCAAAACCCTTGATTGATTTAGTTGTTATTAATGTCCTAAGCTAGCTGATGAGCTTCTAAGGACAAGACTTACAGTTTTGGTAAAGTGGGCTCCGTACCACTCCGTTCAATAGCTCTCAGGGGAAATTGAACTCATGACGCAGAAAATGAGCGCACTGAACTCTCCGCAACTCCAAGGGCGAAATCATAATTCTGTTGGTTGTTTTATTTCAACTTGGGAAAGATTTATTTACTCTTCATGACCAAAGTTTGTCAGGAAATATTTTGGTCCCATTTTTTTCAATGATGGACGCGGAGATGCCCATGAAAGAAATGATTTGTTTTGATATTGGACACTATTCATGGCAAGTTAGAATTTGCATTTTTATGGCCACAAAAAAAAAATCTATGGCTCAGGTCGGGATAGGGTTGGGGAAAGGAAGCGGGGAAGGAGTCGGACAGGTCTAAGTTGAAGGTGCCATTAGGGCATTTGCCTGTTATGACTCAGTGAAAACAAACGTTTAAACCTCAGTAGGGATGGCCGATAGCTGTTTTCGAACCCAGGACCTTCGGAATGATCACGCAGTGGAATTCCATGAAACAATCAGATAATCGAAGAACAGCATTACACATATAATCGTGTTTACTACGTATATTCGGAACATCAGCAATGATTATTTGAATTACTTTGAGTTATACAGTATGTCCATTACTGAGACATTCAGTTTATTCCGTGTTCATCACTGGTACAAAAACAATCTTAGACAAAAACGTGATTTCCTCTCAAATAGTGTATGTTGATGAAAGTAATGGGTAGAAATCGCTAGAAGAAAGCATTGAGAACGTGTACCATTCTCATTTGATCAATACCTTTAAACTGTATTTAGGTTAAAAATTATTACGGTGAAAAGTGTCCATAACTGGTGCGTTTACCTTATATATATTTGCCTTTTGGTAACCACTTTGCTCTTTACAAGTTGTATTGTTTTCCCCGAGAACATGGATTGATATAGCCCATGTGTTGGGAAGGATACAAACAAACAACGTAAAACGATGATTTCGAAAACCTTCACAGTTCATGGAAAATCATTAGAGTATTGTTTCGATCAACAACGACAGCAACCTAAAGTACCACTATAACTTTGTACGTTGGTCCATTGTTGAACGTTTTCAATTTAAAATTCGCTTATTGTGATTTTTTTTTTTTTATTTGTTATTGGAATAAGTAGGTCAAACGTTATGCAATGAAACATACATTTTTATATATTTGTTTATGATTCATTACCATGTCGACGATACGTGATGCCAAACTTTGTATACGAGTTTTAGGAGTGAGAAACACGAAAGAAAATCTATACTTTATCTTATTCATCATCCATATTAGTACACTTTTCAAGTCGCCAGAGTCACCTAGCGGCAGGCTGCAAAATCACGTGTGCCTTAGCGCAGACGAAAATATGTAGGCGGGATAAGTCTATCGTATTATTTAGTCTATGGTACTAGCTCTAGTCTTGATTTAAGGCATCACCCTGACATTTCCTTGCTGTTGACTGATCGAAACCAGGGTGAACCTGTCGTCAGAAACGTCGGCGTGAATAGTTTCTGAACCTGCGACGTCTCTCCAGGCTTAAACATAAAAAAGCATGACACTGTAAAGGAACCACAATGGTTTGAAGATAATGGTAACAATACTTTTTAAAACGTCGGAAATAGTTACTGTAATTAGAGTATTGTAATCACTAATACAAAGAAAAGCCGGAAGAGTAATTTAAGGTAAATTTACGATCAAAAAGGAAGGAATTTACTTACAGCTTATTTGTTCCGTATGAGAACACACACACACAATAATTTAAAGAGACTTCTTCTATATTTCGAGCCTGTTCTTGGCTCTTAGTCATGAGTCGAGAGGAAAGCGACGTGCACGTGTAGAATGAATCAGGGTTAGTTCTACAATCGACCGCTAAACTTCAAGTCAGCGCTAAGTTGAGGCCAACTCTCATTTTGCGTACTCTCATTGGCCAAAATCAGACTTGGCCTCAACTTAGCGCTGACTAAAAATTTAGCGGTCGATTGTAGAACTGACCCTGATTCATTCTACACGTGCACGTCGCTTTCCTCTCTACTCATGACTAAGAGCCAAGAACAGGCTCGAAATATAGAAGTCTCTTTAAATTATTGTGAGTGTGTGTTGTCACACGGAACAAATAAGCTGTAAGTAAATTCCTTCCTTTTTGATCGTATATATGAAAATGCCAAGCATTACATTAATTCAATCTTTTTCTTTTCTTATTGCAGTGTGTCATGTCTCTGGTGATGCTGTGTACAAGTAATATATTTGTACTTATCAATTACTTCAGCTTCGTTCTCTGGCTGTCCGTTGGAGTGTGCATTGCAGGACTTTTGTATTTAAGACGGACGAAACCCGACATACATCGACCAATCAAAGTGCATCTAGCCCTTCCTATTATATTCCTAATATGTTGTGTATTTTTAGTATTGGTACCGTCAATAGTTGAACCTATGAATACAGGTAACTAATTACTTTTTTTTTTTTTTAATTAATTTTCTAATATAATGTATTTATTAGAATTGTTAGTTCTCTCATTTACATACAGTACATTTCATATCCATAGGACCCTTAGAATCTAGTTTCAAGATGGAAAGGTTTGCCGCTTTCATGAAAGAATGTAGATATTCTCTGTCAGACAGTCAAGACCCTATGAGGAAAACTCGGCGGGTCTCCGGTGGCTCACCAACCATGAAGGCAGGCCATCGGAGGCCCGCCGAATTTTCCTCATGGGGGAGTTTGATTCAGAGTAGCAAACTAACAAATTTTGAACTAAATGAAAGAGAAGACCTCAGGCGAGTTTGAAAGAATGTCTCAGGACGAGCTTTCTTTGAAGTAAGCAACAAGAACTCACAAAGAGAAGACATAACACATGACAAGAGATCTTATCAGATCTTGCTTGAAAATTCAGTTAATTTTGCGTGTATTATGCACTCACTTTATTTCCTGAATTGTCGGTTGGAAACACTATTCAGTTCATGCTTGAACAAGCTTTCAATGAAATAATTACTTCCTGCCGAGAAGAAACGTGTCGTTCGTAATGAGATATTATCTTTCTATCACAGATAAGCAAGAATCCTCTAGATATGAAATTTACTATACCTCCTAATTTTGGTCTTAACTTCCCCCCCCCCCCCCCAACTGATTGAAACCCTGGACTTGGTGAAAGCCATTGGTAGACCTTCTATTATAATTTCCATTAACTTGTTCCCTGTTATTCAGTGTAATAATTTTATCACCATTAACGATTTTATTTTAGTGAAATTGTCTTCACTTGGTCTAAGTGGCATCTATAGTAAATGCGAGTGATTTATCCAAGTTCTGAATAATACTTTAATTTACTCATTAAAGCAAATAGTTAATTTCTACCATAGTCTAATTAATAACATATAGTGATACCGCCTGCCTGTTTTGGTCTGCGCTAAAATTAATGGGTTTTTGCTTAAGAGCACGTGCTTTTGAACTCTGCCGTTAGGGTCACTCTGGGAGCTACTACTGGAAAGATCCAGCGACTGAAAGTAGTCGTCAGAGCCATCTAACGGCAGGGATCAAAATCACATGCTCCTTAGCGCAGACGAAAATAGGTAAGCGGTATAAGTCTGTATGTTATTATTAATTTTATTGCTTCTACCGACTGCGTGTTAACAATGGTGACTTCAAACTGTAATTGTTCCTTCACTCATAGAATTAACTATATTCTTCAATTTAATCATAACTTCATATAGATCATGTATCTATAATACTCTCCAAAATTACGGTATCCCCTTAATTGTAAAGTGACCAATTTTTCATTAATTTTCCCGGGGACACATAAAATTTGGAACAGTATGTATACAGGGTGGGCCAAGATGTTACCGCTTGTATGGATATGTTAGTATATGTTTAGGTTTTTATTTTCACTGTAATTTACATATGCGTGTAAGTAGGTATGTGAATGGTACAAAGTATGTATCTCAAGCATTCAGTTTCCGTTCAGTTAAGTTAGTAAAACCCCGTACACCATCTTTCTTGATGCACACATCCATCCATTGAATCGTGCTCCATATGAATGCTAATATCTTTTTGACCGACCCTGTATATGTGCTGTGTTATGTTTCCGGATCCCAGTCTGACCTTCAAATATCCTGTCACTCACAAGACGTACTCTTTCCGATACTCCAGCAGCTGCGTATCTTCCAACCTCGTTTATCTCCTACTCTGTTCCGCCTTCTACGTTGGCGAAACCTAAACTCCTCGAACAATCCGCATCAACAACCATCGCTACTCCTCCAAATCTCAACTTCCGCACTTCCCCATACCTGAACACACTTCCTATCACGGCTGCACCTTTGACGAAACCCTTCGAGTCAGCATCCTGAAAATTCTGAACCCTGACTCACCTGCCACGGTTAGAAAGAGATGGGAGCAGACGTACAATCCTTTCCGCCAACCATGAACCCGGCCTCAACTGCCTGTAACTCCCTGCAGCGCAGTGCCTTCTCTTTCTTCCTTACTCTTCTTTGTTCCGTCTCTACTTGCACTCTTATTCTATTTTTCTATATTGTTTCAACCCTCTCATTCCTTCAGGAAGCCCCTTCCCTTCTCCTAGTAACAATCGCACTTTCTTCTTCATTTGGTGTTTTCTCTGACCCATCTATAATTTTCCCGCCTCCATAACCTGGCCACACTGTCACCCAGCATCAGTTGACCATTATGGCATATCCTTAACACAAGTCCCGCATCTGTCCGCTCTGTCCATTTCCTCTGCTTATAGAGGAAAACTGATCCATGTCCGTTTTATTAAGTTCTTGGAAAATGAATTTCAAGGTGAAATGTTTGTATCTTTAAAATTGCTGCAGAGTTTATAGGGTTACTCGGATCATCAAGACACCATACATTGATCACTTCTTCACAATAAAAAATAGTCAAATATATCATCTTGTGTATAAAACTCATTGGATCAGTCTTCCTCTATAGTGAAAGTAGAAAGTACTGTTATTGTTTAGATGATCCTGGATTCACATGTTGATATACTTCGCTGGAATGGATCTTCTTTACTAACTCAGGGTTCCCTTCAAGTTTCACATGACATGTTAAAGTTTGTTTTTACCACTAACATTGCCTGAATGGAGTCAATGTTCAATTGTGACTTTTCTTCCGCCAATATGTAGTTCGCGAGAGAAAATAATCTATGCATACGTGTTTTTCTGCTCGAGAAGTACAACAATAGTTCAATAATCATTGTTAAGTTCTTGTGGGAAGTGTTATTGTCTTTGGGATTTCGCGGCCAGTAGTTGTCAGTTACATGATTTTCTCCGTGGAACTGAGTTTTGCTGACAAAATATTTCTTGTGGATTGAGGCATTATCATTATTATTATTAGTTTACTTTTTCTGGTAATTGGGAACAGAAGCTTGCCAGGGACGGAAGTGTTATTCCGGGAAGGAATTGTCAACATAACATGTTAGATTCCCTGTTCACGAGTAAACTTATCGATAACTCTATTCCGAATAAGATAATGTGCTTTTTTTCAGATCCAGTGGTGTTATTTCTCAAATCCTTTCTCCGATTTAAAGGTCTGTGGAACATATTTATTATCAAAGAACCCGTTGTTGTCTTTGAATTATTAAAAACTGATTTAATTATTTTAAAAAAAAAATTAAGTTTATTTTGCTTCAAATTTTGGTCGTAAGGATTGATTTTCAGAAAAAAAAAAAAAGTATTATTTTGACCTTTTTCTATACGAGAATACAATATATGTAATTTTTATATTGATAAATGTATCGTTTCGGAGCGTAAATTGAAATGTTAATTTCTCTTCCAGTTATTGGATTACTAATTACTCTATCTGGAGTGCCAGTGTACTTCATTTGTATCAAATGGAAAAGAAAGCCTCACACTGCGCAGAAGGTGTTTGGTGAGTTGAATAATTTTGGGGTAGAATAATATTAATAAAATACTTATGAAACTGAGTGTCAAAATTTATTTAATACGAAAAGCGAGATAAATTTTATCAATACAAGATTTTACAAATATTTTGCTCTGATATACTAAAAATCTTTTAAAAGTATTAGCCACACAGTAGACATATATTTTTACGAGGTAAGCAATAAAGTTCGAATCCGGGTAGCCAAGATCCGTATCCAAGTGTCCGTCTCACAGATAGATAGATAATTTCTTTTTCTTTTCTTTGCTACAAACTCGCTACGATATTATTATTAGTATCGACGTGTTTTTTTTTTTTGTTTTTTTTATGTACTCAGGGGGAACAATAGACATTGACCTGATGCAACCATTCTAGCGACTCTCATAGACTGACTAATACTAACCCACATAGCAGAGTACATCCCTGGGACGTCCCATTTAGATCCCATTAACGTCAGATTTCTCAAGCTCCCATAGGGATGTCCTAAGGACGTCCGTGGGATAACTCTGTGGGCAATACAAACAGTTCATCCCGTATGGAGGTCCCCTGGATGTCCCCCGGAAAGCCGTGCGGGATTACCTACCTGGAATTTCTATAAATTAAATCGACCTTACTATTATTATTATTTAATTAATTATAACTATACGAAGGATATGCCTTCGTATAGTTATACGAAGGATTAATTATAACTATACGTCCCATGGATATAAACGGGACTCCCGATATCCTGCCAGGAGATCCGTCAGATATTCCTGGATCCGTCAGATATTCCTGGATCCGCCAGATATTCCTGGATCCGTCAGATATTCCTGGATCCGTCAGATATTTTGCTATGTGCGAAGCCAACGTGGATTAAAATTATCGGAATTATGAGCCAAAGTTTTCCTTCACACAAAATCAGACAGAGCTAAACTGTAGTACTGGACTTACTACTGTTTGGCACTACATATACTTTGGACTTACAACATAATAGGCATGCTTGTTTACATTATTTAGAAAATTTACAACAAAAGTTGAGTAACCATTCGTTGAGGCCTTCCGAAAGCTGTGCCAAACAGCATTTATTTAATTTTGGGGCCAAAATTGGTCTTTCGCGTTTCTATCTCTGTGGCATTCGTATACCAGGTGAGACCAATTAGAAACTTGTTTATCGTGAGATAAATGAACCATCCACAAGTCAAGGATAGGACATAAAATAAGAAAGATACTCAAACAATGTAACATCAAAGTATCAATAAAAAAAGACAAGAAATTAGAAGGGGCACTATCTGGATTCAAAAAAATACTTTACATGTCCATAACTGAATTCAGGGATCTACAAAATCAACTGTAACTGCCAGAAACATATATTGGCCAAAGAAAAAGCCATTAAGCAGAACATTTGATCAAGAATTGAGAAAAGAAATCGGGTAATTGCAACCCATATCAGCAATGAAGATCATGGTAGAGGCAACAGCAGTAGGTTTGTAAAAGGACCAAAGAACAAATTAGAAAGATTGATTACAGAAGAATGTTACATTGTAGATAACGTAAACAAAAGCGTATTATGGAAGCTTTAATTAAGCTTAAAAAATGTCATCCCTAGGCAAAATTTCTTAAATAAAAGCATTTCTCTGTGATATTGCATGTCGGTAGTTTTCCTATTGTTGTGCAAAAACTTACGGTAGCAGAAGGTATTCTACAGTATAGTAACACTTACTCCCTGATGAGAATAAGAACAACTCATTGCGTCTAGCAAGACCATGCTACTGTAAGCTATTTAACCGCTCAACAAAGGTGGCACGCATACTCCTGGATATCATACAAACACGACCGTGGGTGTCTCCATCCCCAAAATCACCCCAGTTGTTAGTGTTGTCATCTTATTAACTTTTTGCAAAAGCGTTCTATATCATTCAATGTAACTGCCCTGATACCCTACAAAAACGACTAGGAGTGGAGGGGTTCAGAACCCTAAGTTTTAAAATAGTTGTCAGTGTTGCCATCTTATGAAATTCAGTTTCCACAAAGGTTTGTATACCATTTAACATACATATATCACATTTGGCATAAATACTCATTAATATCCTACAAACACGACTGTGGGGGTTCAGCACCTCCCAAAAATACCCTT
The DNA here is from genome assembly GCA_022664845.1 of Lepisma saccharinum. NCBI lineage: Eukaryota > Metazoa > Arthropoda > Insecta > Zygentoma > Lepismatidae > Lepisma > Lepisma saccharinum. Next base: position 7,834 of record JAGDQP010013062.1, on the reverse strand, counting down.
TAATCAGTGTTGCCAACCTACTTACCATGGACGGTGATGGGGTTTCGCATTTACACTTATAAATATTCAATTATAAGGAAGCTATCCTAGTTACAGAAACAGAAAATAACCTAAAATGAGTCTTTCAAGAAACATGACCTGGCAACAATTAAAGACCATAAAGTATAAAAACAAAAGTTAAGAAATCAAACTATTTGGTGAAAACATTGCGCCTGACAATGACTGCGAGGAGTTGAAGTGTAGTGTTCTGTTTTAGGATGTGGTTTTTAATGCTTATTTGGGTATTAAATTGTACTTTAATGTGATTGTAGGGCTGTTGTTTCATACCCACATAGCAAAATGTCGTCCCAGGAATATCTGACGGATCTCCTGGCAGGATATCGGGACGTCCTGTTTAAGTCCCGTTTACATCCATGGGACGTATAGTTATAATTAATCCTTCGTATAACTATACGAAGGCATATCCTTCGTATAGTTATAATTAATTAAATAATAATAATAGTAAGGTCGATTTAATTTATAGAAACTCCAGGCAGGTAATCCCGCACGGCTTTCCTGGGGACATCCAGGGGACCTCCATACGGGATGAACTGTTTGTATTGCCCACAGAGTTATCCCACGAACGTCTTTAGGACATCCCTATGGGAGCTTGAGAAATCTGACGTTAATGGGATCTAAATGGGACGTCCCAGGGATGTACTCTGCTATGTGGGATATATAGTGTACAATATGTGACGTTAGATATTATTTAAATAGATTATTTTATACGTTTCTTACAGCAAAATCTTTAGTAAAATGAGGCAAGAGAACTAACTGAATGTTTTAAATTTACTTTCCAGAAAAACTTACATCTGTTCTACAAGCTATGTTAGAAGTGGTGTGTCCAGAAGAGAACGTTCTCGAAGAACTATCGAAAAATTAAAATCTAGCAAACAAAATTTAACACTGATAATAGCATTCCATTGTTATTATTAACAGTACTTCATTATTGTATGCTAAGTAGATCTTTTGTACTTTTTTGTGAATGACGTATGTTACTTGAAAAGTATTGTATTTATTCTCTTTTTTTTCCCATATGTTGTTATTATTTAAAGTATTTTTTGTACCAGTGATGTTAAGTAAAAATACACTGTTATGTGTAACAATTAATCTTTGTTTTGATTCACAATGATACACCCTCAATAATTACTCATTGCGAAATTTAATCATATCAAGTGAACGCTAAATCAATTTATAATTTTGATATGTTTATCCTGTATATACTTTAAACTATATCTTAAATGCAGAAACCACTGAGAAAAAACAAATCTATGATTTTTTAAAAGAGATGCACTGTTTGCTACATTCGGAATTTTTAGGTTAGGTCACCACATGAATTTAGATTATCTGCTCCGTTTTACATGGCGCTAAGACATATCATGTACATCAGAGAGAAACATGTATATAGCGTTTAGCAAGTCCATAAGAAAGATATCTGGCCAAAATCAGCGCTCCTAGGATCAGAGGAACGCAACACCAAACAAAAACGAATCACTTCGCGTCGGTGTACCAGGTGTGCAAATACGAAACCGGAATTTGTGCATAGACGGCGTTAGCTGTCACTGTGGTTAACGTAAAACTGCGTCCTTGGCGCCATTTGCTTGTTTTTGACTGCTGATAACGATTTGCAACTCACAACCAGACAAGTTGCATGTCATAGTGTAGTGTTTAATAGCGTTGAACATGGCGCAATTTGTACCTACAAACTACGATGTGCGGACAGCATTGATTTTTTGTTACCATTTGAAGAAAACTGCTGCAAAATCGCATCGCATGCTTGTCGAAGCTTACGGTGATCATGCTCTTGGTAAGTCACAGTGCTATGCATGGTTTACAAAATTTAAAAGTGACGATTTTGACGTGTGAAACGAAGAACGAGGAAGACCACAGAAAAAGTTTGCAGACAGTGAATTGTGCAAGCTTTGTTGGATGAGGGTAACGCTCAAACGCAACAACAACTCGCGCATCAATTAAATGTGACACGAGAAACAGTTTCCATACGTTTAAAAGCCGTGGGCAAGATTCAGAAGGTGGGAAAATGGGTTCCACATGCATTGACTGAACGACAGCAGGAAAACCGAAAAACCACTTGCGAAATTCTGCTCGCCAGGTACAAAAGGAAATCATTTCTCCATCGAAATGTGACTGGTGACGATAAGTGGATCTATTTCGAGAATCCTGAGCGTAAAAGATCAGGAGAACTGGCGACATCGACTGCAAGACCAAATCACTATGGACGGAAGACGATGCTTTGTGTTTGGTGGGATCAGAAGGGAGTAATCTATTATGAACTGCTGAAACCTGGCGAAACCGTTAATACCCAACGTTACAGACAAGGAATGATCGATTTGCATCAAGCTTTTCGTGAAAAACGACCAGAATATGACCAAAGACAACATTAAGTGATTGTGCTTCATGATAATGCACCCTCCCACACAGCAAAACCGGTCAAGGAAACGATTGTGACGTTTGGCTGGGAAATCCTTCCGCATGCGGCTTACTCACCAGACTTGGCGCCTTCCGATTTTCACTTCTTTGCATCCATGGGACACGCACTTGCTGACCAGCGCTTCACATCTTACGAAAATGACTTGATGACTGGTTTACACCACAAGAGGTACTGTTTTTTTTTTTTCTGACATCCACACATTGCCGGAAGGATGGCACAAATGTATCGCTAGCGATGGCCAATACTTCGAATAAAATAGTTCTTAGCATTGTCATCCAATCACTGTGTCTTTTCTGTACATAAATTCCGGTTTCATATTTACGCACCTGGTATAAATGCACAAAAACCAGTCAATGTCTGGAATTTGAAATTTGTTTAAAGGCCTTTAGGCAACTTTAACTCAGGTCGTGTGGATGATGATGGAAGAAGTGGTGAACTGAGGAAAGTGGGAGGAAACGGGAGAACCACCAGAAAACCCAAACACACGGTGTTTGTTCACTAGAAAGCCCACATGGCATGAGCTTGGATGAAACCAAAAACCCCAAACACGGAGGTTAGCGCTGTACCACTAAAAATCATCAATCAATGTAATTTCATTATACAGCACCTTAAATTAAATAAGTCATTTGGAAGAGGGCACATGTCTAAACCACAAGAATTTACTGGAGACAAACAAAACGGTGTAACTATTGAATAAATGTCCTCATGAGGAAAACTCGGCGGGCCTCCGGTGGACCGACTTCATGGTTGGTGGGCCACCGGCGGCCCACCGAGTTTCCTCATACGTAGGTATAAGTATAAACAATAAATCTCATATAGTTGCGTCGTAGATGCGTATAAAGTAACAAATTTAGTTGGTAAATATACATGTTTCAAGCATTGGGCATGTATTTTGTTATTCGTATTGTGATCTGCGACAAGAAACATTTTTTGCATTGTGGTAATATTCTGTAGTAAATAACTGTTGTTCGTATTAAGTTGTATACATATAAAAAAAAAAGTTGCACAAACAATGTACATTGTTATCAGAAATCATATTCGGACATTTCCTCCCTTTCGGTCCTTGGCCAGTTACTTATTATTTCTTTGTAGAAAGATAAGTGCTCTTCCGAAATATACTGATGTAATTTTTTGCGATTGTAACTTAAAAAAAAAAAAAAAAAAAAATGTGTTTGCATTTATTTCTCACTGTAGGCTATGTAATCATTCAATGTTGGTTGGCAAGGCTGGACGAAGTCCTGCAGGTTTTCACAAAGGAAATTCCTTTGACATAGGTCAAGATTTTTCACAATCATACCGAGATTCACAATATTTTGAAATCCGACAAGTAACTTTATCCTGTACAACAATATATTTCCAAAGAGATGAAACGGACAGCACAGATTTTGTATAGAAAGTGGGCCAGCACCTTTTAATATCAATAATATCTGAAGTTTTAACCTTTTTTTTTTTTCAGAGTATTTATTAGTAGTAGGTACTGATTCTTCAATCCATTTTATATTTGAGCTTTGGTATATACCCTGTCCTTCCTGTTTTTACGTTTTACGATCGATAAGTTTCTGCCGCAATCATTGAGAGAATGATCCCCTATTGGAAAGTAGTTATATATATTTGAATCACGTAGATTGGTGCGTATACATGCAGAGTATACGAAAATAGCATATCCTTCATTTGGACAATAACTGTAAATGAACCCTTTACCACGTGACCCATTCAACTACAAGAAGCTGCTAGAATTATAAAATAAGATATTAACGAAGCTTCTCCGTTAAGAGTGTTTCTGGTAAAACTGGTTCGTGCAAGTTCACAGATTTTCGAATCTATCCGCAGAACAATTGATAAAACACGAATTATCGGTGTACTGAAAAGAAGCTTTTCTACAGCCACGAAACAAAAATAAGAGACGAAACCCAAAAATAAGAACCTTCACAAGAAAAATACCATTCAAAGTTTTATAACCAGATTAAAGGCGAAAGAAACCCATTACGGTCATGTGAAAAGTAGTAGTCTCCATTTATCAGACCTAATAAAAACACACATCAACTCCACATAATGTGCAATCATATTGAGTTTCTAAAAGTTATTTTTTTAAAGCTCTGAGAAATTTTTCTAAATCAATTGTAATAATCACAGCATTGACGTAGGCACTACCTGTGAATGCCCACAGCTGAAAATAAGGACAAACAGAAATTACAAACACAATTAATTGCCCGTTCATAAACGCTGTTATATATCGAAACATTATACGTATTCTTGTGGTTAGCGATGGCTGTAGAGGCCGAAACAAAATCAATATTTTGACAGAGTTTGATTTTCGAATGTTATCAAAACTGCAATAAAGTTTTTATACCTGAGCATGGTTACAGCTTCCTGTTATGTGACAGGTTATTTGGGTGTATTTCATAAGACATTCATTTTCAAGAAACTATATTTTCTTCCAGAATATTATTAGTAGTAGAATATAATTTAAAGTACTAGCATACTAGCTTTCTTTTTAATTGATCTGTTCACGAATTGCATCATCTTGAAAATCCAAGACAAACTGGACTCACATCTCAGCCTTAAAGATCTTTTACATATTCCAAATCGAATATTTTAAAAGTTCGCTTTGTCGAATCAAGTGGAATTTATGAAGTTCTATGATTTCGGGATACCTTGGCCCGACATTTGGCACCAGTTTTTTTTTTTTTTTCCTTTCTTCATACGAATTTTGGGCTAACAATTTTGGAATGACAGCATCCTTTAAAGCTTCGCTAAGTATTTTGATATATTAATAATGCAAGCGGAATGCTCCTTTTTCTCGCTTTCGGTGTGCATTTCAGAGATGCTCGCAGTACTTCATATAATTTTCAGGATTCAACTGAAAAGATTCTAATAAGTAAACTTATCCATGGCTCACACTTCTTTTTAAACCAAACTTAGTCGAGGAGCAGGGTACATCAGGAAACAACCAAAAAGCTTGATTAAAGTACTTTCGTCCATAAAGACGGGCGTATTGGCCAAAAGTTTAATTCATTAGAACAAGGTTTTATACTGTGATCCAAGGGTAAGAACACGTTTATTTGTAAACTTCTTGAACTAATGGAAAACAAATACACATGAATGGATACTGGGTCAATACGCGATGGTTTAGGAAGTACATTTGTCATGGCCGCAAACACTGGGTAGGTGGTCCCCAATACTCGTTACTTTTTTGTGCATTGAGTTTTTATTTCTTGCACTGTATCAAGAAGAACCGAGTATTTCCAGTCTTTTCAACCAACTACGCGTACTAATGTCATGTTCATTATCTCTCTAAAAAGTAAATTTATGGTCAAACTGACTTCAACAATGGATTTCTGGTAAAATTCTAACCCAGATTGATATGTTACATAACCCCTCTTCCAATTAAAAAAAAAGAAAAAAAATCGAACAAGATTTGTTTAGATTACGCTCAAGCTACCATAAGGTTAATTACTTGAAACATACTATACCACAGCTCAATTTGTAACATACATGAACACCAATCTAAAAATTCATATTTCATTGTACGGAGACGTAGCTGCTGTTACGAAGATTGCAGCGACAATGATATAGAAAGGACTGTATACAGGCATCGAATGGGAACTCATCGTATTTTTCCCCAAGCAACGAAACTAAGCATAAATGACACGTTTTAATATCATAAATACCTTTACATACATACAACTGAGACTGTCATCTTGCAAATTCGGCTGAATTCCATCCTTCGTACGATCATAATACCACTTAAAAAAGAACGATTATATTTAAATCATAAATTATTACAAAAATCAGTTCAAATGTAACTCCGTATTCGTTCTTGTTACAATTTATCGGCTAGTTTCTATATAAAACAATATTCTCTCTCATCTCTGCAGCATCATCCATCAATCTGATGAATCGTGCTTTATCATAACTACAAATCGCTCATCCAATAGAGTTACGGACTACTTGAATTAACTATGCTTTCCATTTCTAGATATTTTGTTGAACAACAATAAATAAATATACACCACAACTTTTGAAATCAATTACTTTGTGCAATATTTCTGCTATTAACCCCTATACTGCTATGATCGACTGAATTTACCATCTGCTGCCACGATCGACTTAAGTCCACGCCCTCAGAATTTTATAACCACTTGCTTCCACGTTCTACTTAGGTCACAGAGGCGGGAAATCGCATTGTGCTGCCACCTAGCGATAGAGCAGGGAAGGTCGTGAAAACATCGCTAGTTATGTTTTTTTTAGTGTATTTCCGCTAACCATCAACATTTATGAGAAAATAATACTTTTATGTGTTCTTTCGTAAAGTACAGAGACGAAATGAAAAAAATTTACATGAATATCCCAAATTTTGCAAGTTTTTGGCACAAAATACAATTTTTTACAGTGTATATTCGTAGAATATTTTTATTTGTTGAAAAAATATTACTTTGTAGTGACCTTGGGTGTGTAAGTAAACAGGAAAGTAAGTTTTTTTTTTTCAAATAAAAATTACTTTTAATTTTTCACGGCTTAATTGAAACTTTTGGGAGTAAAGCTCAAAATTTAAATCGGCAGCATATATACTCGGCGCAATCTTAACCTGATAGCCGCATCACAAGCGCAGTAGTACACGTTGGCTCGCGAACCTTTTACATGGGTATGACGTAAGCGTGTGTGTGTGTTGTGTGGTTTGCATCGTCTGCCTAGTTGGTTGTTTTGACTGCCGCTGCTCTGGGCCACAGCTGATAGGCGCGCAGCGGTAATTTCCCGTCCATTTCGTGTCGCTAACGCAAAACATGTTTGCTGGATAGATATTTGTTTTTAATTCTTCATGAAGACACAACAACGGGAATAAATGTATTGGGAATTTGCACGTGATTTATCTGCAATCCTCACAATTAAAACCCGAGAGCATGAACACCATTTTACTTACACATTTCGATTGATTAGGGTAAGGATGGGATAAGAATATTTGAAATATAATATGAATATTGCAATACTGTAGAAATTAACTAGCAAATGAAGTTATCTTCAAACTTTACAAAAACAGTACATCTTGTGTAGGCTATAATGAGTATTATATTCTACCAGGAAAGATCAATCAAAAACAAAGCACACGAGCAGCCACCCTTCCACACAATAAATTAAATCTTGGCGGTGAGTGAAATAGCACCGACCCGACAAAACAAGCGCTACGTTACGTTGTTAAAAATCTTTCCAGGCATATTAATTCCACTATTGCTACAGAGAAAATGTTAAACAACTTACGATTTGCTGGAGTTCTTCAATTCCATCCATATCATCGGAATCTGAGTCACTGCCTGTTTGGATGACCACAGGTTCTATATCATTCGTCAG
>JAGDQP010013061.1:38417-48782 GCA_022664845.1 Lepisma saccharinum | reverse complement strand
TTTCCAAGATGGACCACAGATGTTCAATTATGTTGAGATCTGGGGATTGGGCGGGCCAGGGGAGGTGTTGAACTTCATCCCGATGTTCCTCAAACCACGCTGCAACAACTCTAGCTGTGTGAATGGGTGCATTATCATCCTGGAATATGGCGTCATTGTCCGGGAACAACATCCGGACCATAGGATGCAAGTGGTCTCCTAAAATTGCGACATAATCGTTGGCAGTGATGCGTCCGCGAAGTGTGACCACAGGACCCAATGAAAGCGATGATACTGCGGCCCACAGCATCACCGTGCCGCCGCCATGTTTCACAGTTGGGCGGAGACACTGCAGATCATACGCTTCTTTGGGCGTTCTCCACACATAAACACGGCCCGTGGTTTGGAATAGGGTGAATGGTGACTCATCCGACCATACCACACGTTTCCAGTCGTCAACGGTCCAAGTTGCATGGTCGCGACACCATTTGCGGCGTGCTAAAGCGTTCTGGTCCCTGATGAGAGGTTTGGCCCGTGCAACACGACCCCGTAAGTTCATGTCATGTAATTCGCGGCGGACTGTGATTGTCGAAACAGGTTGGGGGAGGTGCTGATTGAGTTCCTCCGTCACTTGCGCCGCAGTAGCACGACGGTTCCGCGTGACAATGCGCTTTAATACCCGGCGTGCCCTGTCACTGATGCTTTTCTTCCGCCCACTGTTCCGCTTCCCCGATGTGGTTTTCCCGTGTGTTGTGTAGGCCGTCATCACCTTCGATACTGTCCCTGGCGACACACCTAACACGCTAGCCACTGCCGTCACACTCACTCCACATAACCGCGCTCCAACAATTAGCCCTCTTTGAAACTCTGAGAGGTCTCCCATTTTACACTACCTCCGTCTGCTGCATCCACTGCACACTCCTGTTCGACGACGCCTGACGTAGTATGGAGACCGACCTAACACACCACCACCAGCAGTCCGGCGCTGCGGTCGCCACGACACCACTGCCAACCCATACATCTGACGTGTTGCCAACTACAGGTGTTTCCATTATTCTGATAAGCATCTGTATATATCTAGCTTAGGATAACAACGATCCCAAAATACCGTATAATACATACTTTATCTCACTAATTCTTCCCCCTCTCTTGAAACTGTAAAAATCGAATACTGATATTACGGTAAGCAAAGCTCTGGCTGATATTTTTCTTATCTTCTATCTAGCTCGTTCCACCCAGAGCCAAAGATGCCAAAAGGTCAAAAAAATTTAATCCGAAGAAATTATTACGTAATACGTATTTTTACTAGTCTGCTCGTTTGTACTGTCGAATAGTTCTCACTTTTAACCGAAGGAATTTCAACTAACTGTTCGCTTTTAATCATAGTTGTACAAACTATTCGCAATGAGAATATGTAACTCAATCTCTAAAAGCTCCGATAATTATGTAGAATAGTTTTCCGACAGTTATAATATGAACTACTCTACCAAGCTCTAACGGCAGTATATCACTCTACTATTCTGTAGCTAACAAGCTATAGATAATGTAGTCTAAAATGGTGCTTTTACACTGGTATTTTTCTTCAAGTTGGGAACAAATATTTAGAAATTTGTTTTCCTAAACTGCTATCTATGAAAGATATTTTAGACTGGAAATTACTGCTATCACTGTTACGAAAATATAGCTGTTTTAAACAGTGTGTTGGATTGAATGGAATAAAAGTCTATGTGAAATCATTCAGCGTCACACCGCTCTGCGGACAAGTTTCAACTTCTTTCCCGTTCTTCAATAACATAGACGTTTGCTCACCAAAAAGTTTCAATTGTTTGAAACAACATATGTTACTGCTTTCATTTGCAAGTGACGAGCAGACATACTTACGCGACAGCTCTTCCAGCTCACTTTTTGGAACAGTTATCAATACAAATTGTTGCCACACAGAGTGTCGAAGTAAGCGACGAAGTATCGATGTGAAATACGTTCATAATAATTGTTCATTCTTGACTTCCTTAGAGATTGATGGCCAAAGTAGGACGTTATGTTAAAGAGGTTAGTTATAACAGCAAAACATGTAAATTGCAGGTTCAATACATTAACCAGGTAAAAAATATTAGACTGTTACAAGTGAAAGAGAGGAAAACAGAGACTTACAGGCTAATGTGGAATGGGTTAGGTCTGCTGTTATTGCCAAAATCGTCATTGAAAGCTTTCCGCTACGTTACGCTACTTGGTGAACCTTCATAGACTTTACGTACCTTCATGTTCCAGCAGAATAATGCAGCTTCCCATCGGACTTAAGTTGTTCAGATTAATTCGAAGAACTTTATTCTTAAACTTATCCATCTTGCAAAACAATTCTCCTACAATTCCTATAGAACTGGGAATTTGTAAAAACAAAAATAGATTATTCTCTAGTTCTTCAGGAAGAGACATACTCATTTCCGGATATCGTATCCATACGCGGTGTTCTAACATTGTAATTTCCCTTCCATTTTTTTCCCTTAAAACGTAGAAGGAAATTAAGCGATTAATTAAATATATGTGTATAGTTTCTTTTCCAGTCAAACATCGTAGTTTCTCTACTTTCTCTTAATATATAACTTCCATTCTGACTAGTATAAAAAGACGTCTGAGTGATTCCAAAATTATCAGTTTCTTCTGAAAACTCAATACCAGTTTCAACAATAATGGCTTTCCAGTCTCAGGTAAGATCACTGAAATTATTTTGTCCTTTATAACTGTGTTTACTTATAACATTAACACAATTAACGTCTTAGATATCTTATTCAATTAGTTCTAGCCTTGGAGTATGTCCGTCACATGTCAGGGACAACGTCTATCAGAGATCACTTTTTCGTAAACAAAGATGTATAAGGTAGGGGCCAGGGTTTCAATTTACGCACCTGCTGAAACTGATGATAACTTTGGAGAACGCACTCGGTAAGGAATGCAGCAAGGATCAAATACATTTCCTCCTCATGTGTCAATTCATAGTGCACGATGTTAACCACTGAATCATGAGGTCTGAGAAGCACGAAGAAAGATTTCGTGCGAGAGTTTATAAAAATAACTGGAAATCTGCTTTACAAATCGCAGAATATTTTATTTATAAAGTTTTGCACATAAGGACCGTAGAAGCAAACAGGCATAAGTGAATTTTCGAAGAAAAAGTTCGAGGTAATTTTTATATATGTAATCCAAAATACCTGTGATACAAAGCTGTCATATTTTGTGCATGGACACACTAAGATCCAAGGTTTGTGTGTACAAAATTTGACATTTTTATGTCAGATATATTTCAGGTTATATATAATAGATTACCTGCAACTTATTTTATTCTATAATGCACATATATTCCTTGGCTTCTCGACTCGACATATATCTTAATTCTAAAGTTTTCAAAAGCACTATTTGAGGGTTCTAAATTTTTGGAGACAAAGAAAATGGTAATTTTTAGGATTGTTCTTAAGTATGATCTTGTAACATATACTCAGGAATTATTTAAGTCAGAAATTCAAAATTATGACTCGTATTTCTATAAAACAAGAATTTTTAAAAAATCCACCTACTGTTGTTAAATTCAAAACAACCATATCTTCTGAAATGTTACATTTTCTTTTATTCTTACAGATTGCACTTCTTATCCTCGCTGCTGTTATTCTGGCTGTTCAAGGCATTGGATATGGTATGTATCTGGATATGTTGTTTCTGCTTTGTCCACAAAGAAATACAAATATAGTTGATGAGATATCATTTCTTTGATTTTCATTCATGTTTCTGTTAGAAGCGGAATTAAAACAATAAATGTTTATCTCCGTGAAAGCTTGAACGAGTTCAAATTTACAGGCATTTCAAAAATGCACGCCAATATATTTGAAATCAATTTCTCATAGTACAAAAATTAAAATGTATTAAAGTCCGCAGTAAGATCCCTCAAAGTTAGTACTGTAGTGCCATAAATGACGTAATATCGCGAAACATCGACGCCTGAGAATTATATTTTCGTGTATCCATAAGATTTTATGTTACGACATACAATCCTCAGGCGTCGATATGTTGAGGAGGAGAATCTGCGCTCAACTGCAATTATTTTTATCTTCTTTCAGTACAACTTTGACTCCACTTATCAAGCCGTCATTGATACGTAATTATTTGTTGGTATATTATGTCATTTGTGATGTGACAAGCTAAATTTCTTCACCTATAGCCGTGAAACTGTGATTTCGTTTATGAAGGTATCCTTAATCAATTTTTGGTCTTTGTACTATGAGGAACATTTAAGAAAAATATTGTTGTGAATTTTAAATCATTCAGTATAACTAAGCGATATCTTCATTACGAGAAAATAGTTTTCTCTACACGAAACATATATAGTCACCCTCGTAGGCCGTCTGATCTATTTATTGAACTACAAAGGCAGTGAAAGAAGTTTCGGGACACACATGCAGAGGTCGCCCTAAAAGAACAATATTTAGATTTGGTTGCATCCTGCTCTTAGATCCTTTTAGTTTCAGTAAGTACTTTTAATACCTAACATACTTGGAAATCAGTTTAACCTGTCTCCCTTTGCAGGTGGTGTAAGTAGCTATGGCTATGGAATCTCTCACGGACATTACCCAGGAATCTATGGACTCCAAGGCTATGGATTAGCTTCTGGTTATGGATTCCCACACGGATACGGAGGATTCGGCAGTCTTGGCGGAGGAATTGTGGGCGGAATTGTTGGTTGAAAATAGAAAAACTGGAATGTATCAAATGTAACTGACTAGCAAAATATAAATGCAATTTAAATACTACAAATCTTTTTTATTTTTTAATCCTGGCAGGTTGTGTCAACGCCTCTTAAAATAATGCATCATGCTAATTTTCAAAACAAATGCATTATCTAACATAAAGTGAATGATCACTCCGTGATGATAGACAATTGGTTTCAGATGTCTACAAACTCATGGCTAGAGTCAAATAAATATCGTTAAAGCACTGTTCAAGACATGCCACCAACACATTCAACGGCCCCCTTTGCAAACGTACACTCACAAATAGCCATTGATTCAGTGTTCACTTGCAGCAAACTAGCCATTGATTCATTGTTCACTTGCAGCAAACTAAGTCACGATTCAGTTCTCTCACTGAAATTTATTGGCGTCGTCCACCAATTGTTACCTAGTGTATGGTCTTGTGAGAGTTGGGGCATGTTTTTTATAGAGCCCAATATGTCAGTTTGTCAGTTTGGTTTGCCAGTTTGCTTTTCAAGTAGCCTTTAGTTCTTTCTAGCTTTTGTTTTATTCGAAGTACTTCTAATACTGCTTGTCTTTCTGCCGAATTACATTTCAGAGGGTAAATCATGCTGAAGGTATTTCGAAGTAATCGTGAGAATGGAAATACATGCTACAAGTACTTCATGTGGTCGCAAAGCGTGAAATACCGACATTTAATATACACTTGTGCAAGCTCCTTCCCCAGAAAGATCTTTCTAATATGACTATTTTCAAATTTCAATAACAGCACAAAAATTATGTTCTAATGTCTCTTTCGCCAAATACGAACTGTTTACTTAAACAATGCCACTTTTCTCAATAACAAACACCAACTTACGAACACTTTTTACCCGATAAATTCTTAAAATATTCCCCAATTAATTCTTTTCTACCTGAATTACATGCTAAAATGTCCCTTCAAAGTAACAAAAGCACTAGCTACCCTCAAACCATGGGTAGAAATGTTTTATTTAGCCATTCAAAGCAACAAACGTTTAATATTAGGGTGAATTCTACTTAAAACAGTATTTTGTGTGGCTTATTTACCCATGCAACTGAAAAACATCGCAATCGCCGTTATTTTGTTTTGGTATTGATATCATGTTGGCTGTAACAAATTCCATATTGTGTACAAGCACTACAGATTTCGAATAATAGACGGATTCACTACAAGTACTAGCGCCATACGAGTTTAGTTACAGTGAAAACCCTGTGTAATTTTTGCTTCATCAACCCGAACAGCCGTATTGCGAAAGCGAGAGAAGTTTTGTGACTTTCTGAATTCTGAGGCCAAAAGGGGAAAATTTAACAAATTCAAACCAACTCGTATACTCCTAGCAAACGAAAGAAAAAAATATAGTACAATTTGAGGAGATAGCGTGGAATTTCACCACGGCGGGTCTGTAGTTTTCAATTTTTGTATAATTTAGGGAATTCTATACCAAGCTTGTACTCGTCATCAAAGAACACAGAAAATAATTTCATGTGTGTAATACAGGGTGAGTAATTGCTCGAAAAATGCGAGTCTTGTATGAATTTTACCTACATACATGTGAATATAGTAATTATTACAATTAACCCGCTTTCCTGCAGCTTGGTGACAACAGCGAAATAATAGACGCATTTATGGTTTTGTGTATTTGGTTATTATGAAAATAGTCCCTCACGCGAACAACTGAAAGCCGTGCTAAGTGCACATTGTCTTTATTCTTTACCAAATGCAATCTCGTTTTGAACCCCGTAGAGTCACTTGAGTGCAAATAGCCTTTTATTGAATAGAATGCCCCCGAGGACATACAGCAGCAAATGCAATTTTGATTTTAAAATTCACATTCTGCACTATCGACACGAATAACATATAATTTGCGAGTTGCTTAATTCAAAAAGCCATATTTTGGAAACGGCAATAGCTAGAAATAAGCAAATGTCACATTCTGCATTACCGACACGACTAACATATAAAATGCGAGTATCTCAATTTTTCGTCTAAAAATTAAAAATTCATACCCCTATATTATGGAAAGGGTAACGATAGAAAAAAAACAAATGTCACATTATACATTAGCGACATAAATAACATAATTTGTGAGTTTCTTATTTTTACGTCTAAAATGTGAAAATTCTACAATATCAAACAGCCATATCTTAGAAGCGACAATAGGTACAAAGAATCAAATTTCACATTTTGTATTAGCGACCCAAATAACATATAATTTGTGAGTTTCTTATTTTTGCGTGTAAAATGTCAAAATTCGACAAATTCAAACCGCCATATCTTAGAAGCGACAATAGGTAGAGAAAAGCAAATTTCACATTTTGCATTAGCGACCTAAATAACATATAATTTGTGAGTTTCTTATTTTTGCGTCTAAAATGTCAAAATTCGACAAATTTAAGCCGCCATATCTTAGAAGCGATAATGGTTAGAGAGAAGCAAATTTCACATTCTGCATTAGCGACCCAAATAACATATAATTTGTGAGTTTCTCAATTCTGGATCTAAAGTGTCAAAATTCGACAAATTCGACTTCAAATTTGACATTAGCACACAAAAATACGTATTACTGTGAAAACAAATGCAAAAATAAATAAAAATACTCCCCTTTAAGCCCCTTGTCGTTTCTCACCACAATCTACCTAAATCCAAAGTTTGGTCAAGTTCCAACAAAATTTTGGCAATTAGGAAGCATTAGACCCCAATATTGCAAAAACAACTTGAAAACCCTCAACTTATAAAAACCTTATCATTTCTAATTATAATTTACCTAAATTCAAAGTTTTGTCAAGTTCCGACAAAAATTTGGCAATTAGGAACCCTTAGGCCCTATAGCGCAGGAAAATAGACTACTTGCAATCGTCCTAGTATGGAAAGATGAAAACTGGAAAGGAGGGGGCCAAAAACAGCTCGTACTCTCTTACAAAATTCAATATGCCCTATTAGGGACCCCCACTACCACAAGGGTATGGTGTATTCTGTGGGTTAGGTCGGGGTGCCTTGCTTTTTTATGAAATCTCTGCTATTGTGCACTGGTGTATTATGTGGGGTAATCTGTGCTATGTTAAATAGGGGTTGGGAAAATGTGTAGACCGTAGCCTCTGTAATGTTTTTAGGGTTGAAAAAATGCTTCGTACCCTTTTATGGAATCTCTGTTATGGTAGGTTATTCATTGCTGGACGCCATGTAACCTCTGTGCTGTGCTAAATAGGGTTGAAAAAATTCCATACTCTTTTATTAAATATAAGGGTTAAAAAGGGGGTCATAATCTTTTACAAAATAGTACTACTTTTTGCGGGTAAAACAAGGGTCATAGCTCGAGCACAGGGCTTCAGGGTTTTATAATAGAGCTCGTATTCTTCTATGAAATAGATTAAATTCTGATTAAATTCGAAACGCCCCCCCCAAGTGTATTCTGTGGGTTAGGTCGGGGTGCCGTGCACAAGGCATCGTAAAATAGCCCGTACTCTTTTATAATGTGAACTAAATTTGGTGTTAAATAGGGATGCGAAAGAAGGGATGAAAAATGCGTCCATAGCCTTTTATACCATCTTAAATAGGGGTTGGAAAAAAGGGTTCATACTCTTTTACAAAATAATACTACTTTTTTTACAATTAAAAGCAAAGGTCATAAAAGAGAATAAAAATAACTAAATCTGGTTACAACCGTTGAGCCGAAGGTGCCTAAAACACGTTCAAGTGGGACCATTCTACTCCTATCTCCTCGACAGGTTCCATTAGCACATCGGTGTTACTTTCAAGTATTCTTTACTATTTTTAGAATCGCCTATTCTAACTCAATGTTAAACAACAGTGGTATCAAGGCATTATGTTATTTCAATCTGTCGCGAATCCCGCTGACATGTTATTACCTATACGCATTGTGCCATGGGGTCACTGAGGCATATCAATATGCACGGCAGTGCATGCAGCCAAGTTCTGCGTCACAAACCGTCAGCACCGCCAGAAGCATGTTATACAGGAAAAAGATATTATTTCAAAATCCGCGATTTCGAGGCTCCGTGAGAAAAAAGATGTTAACGATACGAATATGAGCTTTCTCATTTAAGGAGATATAGCAAATATGTGCAGGAATGCAAAATTTTATATTCGAGCTGGGGACCCCTAAAATATGAATATTTTAGGCAAACTGATTCATTTACTCAATCACTCATTCATTGACTCATCATATTGTTTAGGGCATTCGCAATAAGATAGAAACATGAAATCTGGCATGAAAGTGGAGGATAATAAGTAGGTAAAGGGAAAGTTCCGACATTTTGAATACGTCGCCATTTTTTATTCCAAATGGCCGCCAAATGTAAAGTTTCAAAGAACACACAGCCTAAACGGCTGAAGCTAGAAAACGAAATTTGGTATGAAGGTTAAGTAAATTTTACAAAATCACTAGTAGGTGAAGAAAATATTACAAAATGTCTCCAAAGACGCCATCTTGGATCAAAAATGGCGAACCCCAAAAATCCATTTTTCACACCGTTTGAGCTACAGATACGAAATTTGTCATAAAGGTGTATTATCAAGAGTAGTTTAGGAAAATATTACAACATTGTGAAAAAGTCGCCTTCTTGGATTCAAAATGCCCACCCAAAAGTATTTTCCACACCATTCGAGCTAGAGAAAAGAAATTTGGTATGAAGGTGGTTACTGTACCATCACAAGGAGGTTACAATAAATGGGACAAACCTCCTCTATGGGGGCGCATGGGAGTCAGATCTGAATACATGGGGGCCCAGTCCCCCGGAGAGTCTGGTTAAAATAAAGGAGGCACAGCCCCTCGAAAGCTTCCCAAGTTAGGGGTGCAGATCGCCCCCTGCGAACCGAAGCGAGAGTATATATATTATACTCGCCAAAAAGTCTGAAATCCGAGCAAAAACACCAGAGGTGCAATAAGTTCAGTCAAGTTCGTCAGCCCTAAAAGTTGTGAAATAGAAGATAGATGAGCCAAGTTCCTTGGCGACAGCATGTAAGAGGAACACTTAAAGTTGGCGCGAGGTGGCAAGTTTGATGATCTTCAAGGTTGGTGGCAGCTCTGAAACCCACCACGCCCACCACCACCAACTCTAAGGCTCGAACTTCATTAAACTTGCCACCTCGCGCCAACTTCCAGTGTTCCTCTTACATGCTGTCGCTAGGGAACTTGGCTCATCCATCCTACATTTCATCATTTTTAAGGCTGACGAACTTGGCTGAACTTTTTGCACATCTGGTGTTCTTGCTCGGATTTTTGTGAACAAGTTTCTTTGGAATTCCAAATCGTACTAGGATTTCACTTAATAATAGGATATGGTTTCTTAATACCAATGAACAACTGGCGAACTGTCCCGCTGTATTCCGATTCCTTCAGTAATATATGTCTGAAGACGAAATTTATTCCAGCATAGAGTACAACGAATGAAATTTCAATAAAGTACAATTTAGACATTGTTGAAAAAAATGCAGGAACTCTATAGTGGTTGTAAATCTAATCCGAACAAAAACACCAGAGGTGCAAAAAGTGGAGCCAAGTTCTTTAGCCCTAAAAAGGTGTGAAATGGGAGACGGATGAGCCAAGTTCCTTGGTGACAGCATGTAACAGGAACAAAGGAACTTGGCGCGAGGTGGCAACAGCCTTAG
>JAGDQP010013061.1:0-33417 GCA_022664845.1 Lepisma saccharinum | reverse complement strand
CCCCTGGTGCTTTTGCTCGTATTTCGCAGCTTTTTACACTTGTGTAATGTATATACTCGCTTCGCCTCATTGGGGCGCTGCCCCCAGAATTCCAACATGGCCTCGCTGGGGCGCACCCCTTTATCGCAATCAAGCTCCAGCTGGGAACTGTACCCTAGTAGGGGAGACGAGCCGAATTTATTCTAACCTACTCGTAATGGTACACCTTCATACCAAATTTCGTTTCTCTAGCTTCAGTCGTTATAAAGTGGGGCTTAGGCGGGCATTTTGGATAAAAGATGGACACATTTTTAACGTTTTCTTATATTTTCGTGCTCTACTCGTGATGATACACTGTCATACCAAATTTCATTTCTCTATCTCGAACGATGTGAAAAATGGTATTTCAGCTGCCATTTTGAATCAAAGACGGTGATTTTTTTAAAACGTTGTTATGTTTTCCTAAACTAATCTTGATAATACATCATTATGCCAAATTTCCTATCTCTGGCTCAAGCAGTTGGAAAATGGATTTATGACGCCCGCCATTTTGGATCCAAGATGGCGTCTTTAGAGATATTTTGTAATATTTTCATAATCTACTAATAATGTTGTACTGTCAAACTAAATGTTATTATTGTGGCGGCAGCCGTTTAGGCTGTGTATTCTTTAAAATTTTAGGGTTGGCGGCCATTTTGAATCCAAGATAGCGACTTTTTCAAATTTTTAAAAAGTTTTCTTAATTTGCTATCAATGATGTAGTTTCATACCAAATTTCACTGTTCTAGCTTTAGTCGTTTAGGCTGTGTATTCTTTGAAATTTTAGGTTTGGCGGCCATTTTGAATCCAAGATGGCAACCTTTTCAAAATGTCGGAATTTTTCCTTTATCTACTTATCATCCTCTACCTTCATACCAAATTTTATGTTTCTAGCTTACTCCAAACACCCTAAACAATATGATGAGTGAGTGAGTGAGTGAGTCAGTTAGCCTAAAATGTGCAATTTCAGGGGTCCACAACTAGAACATAGTTTGAGATACGAATATGAAATTTTGTACATCTGCACATATTTACCATATCTCCTTAACGGCAAAAGCTCATATTCCTATCTTTAACATCTTTTTTCTTACGGAGCCCCCAAATCGTCGATTTTGCCATAAACTCTTGTTCCTGTATAACATGCTTCTGGCAGTGCTGACGTTTTCTGACGTGAAGAACTTGGCTCATGCACTGCCGTGCATGTTGACTAAAGAGTTCTTCCCTTCCTAGAAGAGTTCTATAGTAAGTTTTTTAAACGTACTGAAAGGAAATTTCTTTTAATTACAAGGCCGTAATTTACAGGCAGTCGCGCCTAATTCTTTTAATTGCTGTTGTAGAAGGAATGGAGGAAGTAACGATCAGATGTATATTCTAGACAGGAGTAAGGCTGATGGAACTGACGTAAAAGGGGGAAACGATGTTATGATGGCCGGCGTCAGAGAGATTTGAATCATCACCATCTTCCCAGCTTTCGTACGACGTCAGCAAGCAGAACTCAGGTCCACGGGGCTGTGCAGTATGATTTCTATTCATGTGTTAGGTTATTTTTTTTTTTTTTTTGTTTTGTTTTCCTCTATTTTAGCATGACTGTGACTTGGTGTGAAAGAAGGAAATAAGATCAAACGTCACTTAAGATGACAATTTGGGATCTTAGGATTATTTGGCGACTATGCTGAGCAAGAGTATTTGTTAGTTATTTGAAAACAGGCACGTATGACTGATTTATTTTTAAATATTCATGGTTGCGAACGTGCAGATTAAATAAACGGGAAATCGTTATTCCCTTCTTAATTTTACGTAAGATTGAAACATCCACTCCTTACAAACGGTCTAAAATACTAATAGCTTCTTGATGTACCATAATGTTTGGCTGAAATCCTTACTCTGTCAAGACCTGGTGGAACAACCTCTGCGTGCTCTCAACTACTTTCTGGATGACGTCCTACAGAATATTCCGCCATTCTTCTTGCAAATTGTCAGCTAGTTGTGCAATACAAAGGCCACAACCTTAAAATCATGTTATTGTCAACAGTTTTTAGTACGATTGTGTTCATGCTGCCAGGAACAACCAACCGCAGTACGTGCTCGCACCCCGCAGTACGTGAAACACTACCACCAAATTCCATAGCGGGTTTTATAGACTCAGGTAGAAGGCGCCACACTCATACAAGTAAATTGGACCGAAACTGTGTGAACTTCGAGTCATCACTCTACCGAACTAATTTGAACTGCTCCAGTGTTTAGTTGCGATGGTACAAACACTACTTGGTTCTCCGAACTTTGTTGACCGTCGTGATGTAGGATTTATACGCAGATCCTCTGCTTGAATATTTTAGGTGGTGTTCCGATAGAAACGATTGCTTCCTGAGTCTCCTGTCTAATTGAAGTCATCAGCTGTGTCAGTTTTTTTTAAATCGCACATTTCAGGGTTCTTCGATTTTTTTTGGTCAGAATATTCCAACTTAGCGGCTATTGTCATGATAGGTAACCCATGGAGGTGGCATTCCTTAAATACAAGCCTTTTCATCAGCTCTGCACCACGTTCCTTAACAAGAGATTATCTTGCTTACTGAAACACAGCAAACATGGTTCAGATCAGATAATGGTCGAACGAAACCAATTATCTATCATCACTGGGTGATCATCCACTTTATGTTAGATAATGCACTTGTTCTGAAAATTAGCATGATGCATTATTTTAACAGGTATCGACACAATCTGCCAGCAATCAATAATGAAAATATTTTTAGTATTTAAATTGCATTTATATTTTGCTAGTCAGTTACATTTGATACATTCCAGTTTTTCTATTTTCAACCAACAATTCCGCCCACAATTCCTCCGCCAAGACTGCCGAATCCTCCGTATCCGTGTGGGAATCCATAGCCAGAAGCTAATCCATAGCCACGGAGACCATAGATTCCTGGGTAATGTCCGTGAGAGATTCCATAGCCATAGCTACTTACACCACCTGCAAAGGGAGACAGGTTAAACTGATTTTCAAGTATGCTAGGTATCAAAACTACTTACTGAAACTAACAGATCTAAGAGCAAAGGAAGTATGAAACAAAATATAGGAGGCCTAGGAGGGTGACTATATATATTTGGTCTACAGAAAACTATTTTCTCCTAATGAAGATATTGCTTAGTTATCCTGAGTGATTGAAAATTCACAACAATACTTTTTTTAAATGTTCCTCATAGTACAAAGACCAAAAATTGATTAAGGAAATCTTCATAAAAGAATGCACAGTTTCACGGCTATAGGTGAAGAAATTTAGCTTGTCACATCACAAATGACATAATATACCAACAAATAATTACGTATCAATGACGGCTTGATAAGTGAGAGTCAAAGTTGTACTGAAAGAAGATAAAAATCATTGCAGTTGAGCGCAGATTCTCCTCCTCAAAATATCGACGCCTGAGGATTGTATCTCGTATCATAAAATCATATGGATACACGACAATATAATTCTCAGGCGTCGATGTTTCGAGATATAATGTCATTTATGGCAATACAGTACTAACTTTGAGGGATCTTACTGCGGACTATTCATTTTCATATTTATACTATGAGAAATTCATTTCAAATATATTGGCGTGCATTTTTGAAATGCTGTAAATTTGGGCTCTTCACTTATGTAGAATTAAGCTTTCACGGAGATAAACATTTATTGTTTTTATTCCTCTTCTAACAGAAACAGGAATACAAATCAAAGAAATGTTATCTCATCAACTATATTTGTATTTCTTAGTGGAAAAAGCAGACACAATATATCCAGGTACATACCATATCCAATGCCTTGAACAGCCAGAATAACAGCAGCGAGAATAAGAAGTGCAATCTGTAAGAATAAAAGGAAATGTAACATTTCAGAAGACATGGTTGTTTTGAATTTAAGAACAGGAGGTGGATGTTTGAAAAAAATGTTCTTTTATAGAAATACGAGTCAGAACTTTGAATTTATTTTAAGGGCTTAATTCCTGAGTTTATGTTACAAGATCATACTTAAGAACAATCCTAAAAAACATTTTCTTTGTCTCCAAAAATTTAGAACCCCCAAATAGTGCTTTTTCAAAATGAAGAATTAAGAATATAAATGTCGAATCCAGAAGCCAAGGGATATATGTGCATTATAGAATAAAATTAGTTGGAGGTAATCTTTTATATTGTCAGAATATTGTCTTTTATATTGTACACAAAATTGCCAGATTTTGTACACATAAAGCTTGGATCTTAGTGTGTCCATGTACAAAATATGACAATTTTGTGTAACACGAGTTTTGGATTATATAAAATATTACCTCGAACTTTTTCTCGGCCTCTTTGCTTCTACGGTCCATATGTATAAAATTTTAAAAATCAAATATTCTGCGGTTGTCCCTCACATCTGATGGACATTCTCCTTGTGCAGCCCATAAATACAATTAAACAAGTTTTGGCCTATTTGAATTGGATACCAAAAACGTTAACTGATTTAACGTTATAAGTAGACACAATTGTAATGGGCAAAATAATTTCAGTGATTTTACCTGAGACTGGATAGCCATTATCGTTGTAACTGGTATTGAGTTTTCAGAAGAAACTAATAGCTTTGTAATCTTTCAGAAGTCCTTTTATACTAGTCAGAATGGAAGTTATATATTAAGAGAAAGTAGAGAAACTACGATGTTACTGGAAAAGAAACTGTATACATATTTAATTAATCGCTTAATTTCCTTTTATGTTTTGAGGAATAAACAGTGGAAGAGAAATTACAATGTTAGAGCAGCGTATAGATACAATTTAACCGTTGAGCCAAAGGTTCCTAAAACACGTTCAAGTGGGGTCATTCTACTGATAGGACCACGGGTGAACATAGAGAAAACAAAATACATGATAACTAGCCGAAACTCAGAAGACGAAGGAAATAGAAATATAAAAATTAAAAATGAAATAATATAAAAAAATAACAATTTTAAATATTTGGTGCATATGTAACGAACAGAAACAATGTCAGGGAAGAAATAAAAATCGCTTATCATCAGACAACGCATGCTTTCATTCAGTGCAGAAGTTCCTAACCTGGTGATTACTATCAAGAAAATTCAAATTGAGAATAAGCAGATCGATTTTTCTGCCTATAATACTTTATTCTGAAAGTTTGGAATAAGTGCGTGGTAGGTAAAAATAAATATAAAAGCGAATATTTTAAAAAATAAAATTTTGAGGAAGATATACGTCCTGAAATGGGACAAGATGACCGAAGAATGGAACAGACTGCATAAATGAAGAAATCCGTAGACGATTCATTCGGTATTCTAAGAATAATGAAATCGCTATGACTATGATTCGAAGGCATGTAGCTTGGATAGGGGTAAAAGAAACCAAAGAGAAAGAGGCCGTTAGAAAGACCGAGACGTTGTTGGGAGGACGATATTACAAAGGATCTTCGAGAAATAAGTGTTCGTGATGAAACCTGTCATGATTTTCCCGATATTATAATGGCGTACGTCTGTTGCTTCCAAAGCTACCATCTGTCCCGATTCTGTCGGGACCGTCCCGATTTTCGGCTCGTTGTTTCGCGTTCCGATGAAATGTTCGTCGGGACGCAGATTGTCCCGATTTTCACTCTTCAGAGTTCACGCATTTTATTAGTTTATAGTTTTCATCGTACTGGTATGAAACTACACTTATTATTTCTATGAGACAAACCACTATGAATTTTTTATTATTTTTTTTAATCCTTTAGTTTTAACACATGATGATAGAGCATATCTTTGCAAACTAATTCATCCTGCTACTCATGTTCTTCAGTTCTTAAGCACGGAAGACTCAATACAAGATGGTGTCTATATCTAGAATGTCAGAAAACGTTTTATTTTTGTTTATTAATTAGTTGCCTCTGTACGATTATCAATTGTTTGTTATTTGGAAATACATAATTGCTTAAAGTTTTATGTGGGCTATTCCACGTCAATTCAACACACCTTCTCTAACTTACCATACCGGCTTCTACCCATTTTACGTTTATTGCTCCTACCCATAGAGAACATCATTTATTATTATTATTTTGATGCAGTGCTTTTTGTACTGTTAGCGTTCAAAAAAAACAAAAAAGGCAAGTTTTCCGTGGTTTTAATTTACAAAATATCTTATTCATCAACGGGGGGTTCTAGAGAGCTCAGAGACCTCATTTTAAAGCTTCCGTATAAAGATTTCGTTCGATATATCGTTTAATATGGTTGTTCGTTGTACAAAATTTTGTTTACCGAAAAGTATCCAGAAAATTTTCAAATTTGATTTTCTCAAGATCGGACATCTTGAAATTCTTCAAAAAATTCTTATATGTTAATCATACTTCCTTACAGCTACCATGAAAATTGTAATTTGGGACGATAATAGGATCTCGAAATAAAAAATATTTTTTTATGTGCCTGTGGAGGAAAAGGTACTTATGGTCCACATTCAGAATATTAATTTTATTTACGGCCTTCAGCGTTAGGCATCTAAGACTCAGGCTGGTCCAGGATAGGGGAAAGGTTGCAGGAAGAAGTCGGTCAGAGCCTAAGTTCTAGGTACCATCCAGATATTTGCCTGGTGTGACACAAGAAATCCTAGATCCATTTTGTGAATATTTTTTAAAGAACTATTATACAGAGTGTTGAAAAATAACACAAACAAAACCACCTCAGGAGATTCCTGACATGAAAATAAGAAAAGGACAGATCATCGAGGGTACAGAAATGCTTCGTTTCGGTGCGATAGTCCGCCGAAAGCATGGGAAAATGAATTTTAGAGCTTGATATTACCAATACAAATAACAGTAGAACTGAGGCTGCATGGTGTCCTCGAAGACTTCAAACCTGCTCTATCCAAAAATGCATATTCCAAAATTATGCAACGGGAGCGCAAGGGATTCCCCAGCGAAAAGAAGGAATATTCAGACATTCTTCTGGGTAAATTGTGGGTCGAAATAAGTATGAATGGGACTTCTTTCTGTATCAGTACAGATGATATACGTAATGCCACAATCTGACTGGGCAATGGCACTCTCTTTTACTGATAAACACACCAAACATTCATTGGAATGTATGTCATCCGTGCGCCTTTTGTTATGCAGCCGTGCGTCATCTTTAAAAAGTCGTCCTGTAAAGGAAATCTATTTGAGATATCGACTTGGTGCAAAAGAATTATTGTTACTTGTTGGAAAGTAGTCCCATTCATGCATATTTCGACACACATGTACTTCAGAGAATTTCCTGGAATCCTCTACTTCCTTTAAGGAATCCCTTGCCCCCCGTCGAACAATTTTGAAATGTGCATTTGTAGATAGAGCAGATCTCACGTCTTTGACAGTACTATGCCGGCTCAGTTCTATTGTTAATTGTATTGGGAGTTTCAAGCTCTAAAGTTCGTTTTCCCATGCTTTCGACAGCCTATAGCGCCGAAACGAAGCATTTGTATACCCTCAAATTGTCTGTACTTATTTTCATATCAGGAAACTGGGGAGGGGGTTTGTCGGTGTTATTTCACAACACCCTGTATAATAGGGAGGAGCAAATCGATTCGATTCTTGAATCGAGTACCTGAGTACCTGTATCTTGATATCGGCACCAGGATTTGTATCTCTTAAACTGGAACTGAGAACCGGGATCTAATTGCTGGAACTGGGTACCAGGATCCGGTTCTTGGAACCGAGAATCCGGATCGTCGAATCAGATGCCCGGATCTGAATCTTGGAACCACTTACCGGGATCCGAAACTTGGAATCGAGTAGCCTTATCAAATCTTGGAGCCGGACACAAGATTAAAATCCGAGTATTCCATTCGACTATCCGGATTCTCAGGACAAGATCGGAATTAATAGTTCCAAGAACCAGATCCGAGTCCTCGGTTTAAATTTCGAAGATACGAATCCGGGTCGTCCCAAATTGAAGGTTCAGTTACCCTCTTCCAATGTTATCAGGAACCGGATCCATTTGTTTATCTAGATTAGATACTAGTTCGTAATAAAAATATTCATAAAACGGACCGAGAGTTTCTCCTCAGTAACGCCAGGGAAATGTCGGGATGATACCTAGAACGTAGGCTCTGACCGACTTTTTACTGCATCCTTTCCCCTACCCTATACCAGACTGAGCCATAGACGCCTAACGCTGAAGGCTGTAAATAAAATTCAAATTCATAATGTGAATGATAAGTGCCATTTCCTCCGCAGGCACATGAAAATATTTTTTATCTCGAGATCCCATTATCTTACGAAATTACAGTTTTCATAATAGTTATAAGGAAGTATACCTAACATATAAGAATTTTTAAAAGAATTTCGAGATGTCCGATTTTGAGAAAATCAAATTTGAAAATTTCAGGATAGTTCCCCGGAAACAAAATTTTGTGCAGCGGACTACCATATGAAGCGACATATCAAACGAAAGCTTGTTACAAGAGCTTTAAAAGTGGGATTTCTCCGAGTTCTCTAGCAGTAACCGTTGATGAGTACTAAGGTATTTTATAAATTAAAACCACGAAAAATTTTACTTTTCGTGGTTTTTGAACGCTAATAGTGGAAAAACCACTGCGTCAAAAAATCTGAATATACTTCATGGGCACAAGCAATAAACCAAAAATCACAAATCCGAGAGGGTAAGGTAGAATTTTGTTAAAAAAGTCCGAGAGATGGTAATGAAATTCATGAATCGTATATTATTTATCACAAAATTATCCTCTTCTTAATTATCACGTTATTGTTTGTACTTTATTTTATCTTCATTTTCTGTTGAAATAAGTTTGTCAGTTCTGCTGGTTTCAGAAAATTCACGACTTAACAGAAAGTGAACTCTTCGGTTTCGCAGTAAGTGTACTCATCTATGAAAATGGGGTAGGTCTACCCATTGTTACTAATAGTTTTCGAAAAAATTTAGTTGGAATCCCATAAATTTTGTCAAGTACCTAATAAGAAGTTCGTAAATTTAATCATTTATAGGTTGAATATCTCGGTAAGCATAAAGTGTAAAATAAACATACAAAGTATATATGCATAGTATTCTCGCCCGCTCGCCCGCATAGTATTCTCGCCCGCACCCTACAATTGACAGCATTTTTATTTCTGCAAGAATAAAGTTCAAATGTTCCGAAAAGTCTGCCGTTCATTTCCGAAGAGCTGGATTATTTGTAGGCCCGAACTTTGTAGAACATTCCCTACCTGATCTCACCACTAAGTATTGGGATCTACTGACACAAATGCTGAACTTCAGGTTCGTTCTGGTCCATTACTTGTACAAATGCTTTCACGGGATTTATGTGTACGAGTGCAAGATGAACTTTACGGAAATTCACTAATGGTTACCATAGAACATTATTTGTGTTTGACACAAACATATTTTTTTTAATCAGGCCACTATTTTTTTTTTAATCTTCAACTGTGGCTAAATAGTATTTTGTATACTCACTTTGCGGAAGAAGCATTAAAGCGATCATTTTAAAGTCAGCACATATCAACCATTCATGGGTTGTATCTTTATAATATCTCCAATACGTTTCGTTATTATACGCTACTGATATCGAAGGAATATGTAATAACACTGTCTCTACACTTCTTGCGGACAAGTCTATAGAAAAGTTTCCACTAGTCAGATTTCTGTCCAACGTTCAATACTTCCAGTAAACCTTCAATATTTGTATAGGATGTTAGGTCAGACTAAGTGTAGAAAACCATGCATATTTGTTTAAAGTTATTGTGTCTTCTAATACGCTCAAACGATATAATAAGAAAAGAGATAATAAATATACACGAATATCATTTTCAATTTCAGTACGTAAAAATCAATATAGAATTGCTAATTTCATTCTTGTAGAAATATCATTAAGGAGAAAAATCTATCGAGGAAAATGAAAATCGTGGATTATTTTATTTAAATAAATATTATGACGCAATCACATGACACTTGTAATTATAGTTGTAAGTAAAAGAATTAGATTTAAAAATAAAAGAGAATATTTAAGTTGAAAACTACCTGATAACAGTATTGCAAGGGCTTATCATATGACAATGAGACAATTGGTGGAATTAAAACAGTATGCTGGTTTATTAACGTTTGATTCTTTTCTCGAAATATGCAGGTATTTTTTAAAAAAAACATATCATAATGGATACAGCCACTTGTAAATATATTACATTATAGACATAGGTGTATATTTCGATATGAACTCACATTACTTTAACCTCACGATAAGGACTTCAATCTCGACCTCGTGGTGGAACTTCAGCCTTGACCTGCAAATAAAATTTCAACCTTGAGCTCACTCAACTTCAACCTCAAAATGTAATTTTAACTTCGATGTCACTCTAGCTCAAAAGCACGATGGAACTTCAACCTCTCGTCTTCAGGTCGACGTTGGACTTCGTAAGGTTCGACCTCACGAGATTCAACCCCTTTGTCACTTATTGTAGAAAAGTGCACTTCTTGAACATTTTAAATGAGACAACTTTCGATCACTACTATATTTTTTCAGTTTCTACTTGAAATCATTGATAAGCATTTTGTACAATCACGGATAAACGTATTGCGGGAATATAGCATTTAGTTTTCTTATCTAACTGATAATTATGAGCCAGACACTCGGCTATGTCTAACCCGTGACATGTCTGAGACACTGCAAGTGACAGGCTTAAGCCATAACCGCCTATCTAGCATGCTATGTTCCTGGAATACCTCTTTCCGTCACTGTACACATTTCCACAATAGTTAACGTGTTGTAAATATGATATATTTTTACTGTGTTAGCAAAGAGGACAGAATTTGGCGAAAGCAGATATAAAGTCCATTTTTCTCGGGGTTACAGGCTTTTGCTTTAACTAACCAGATTTTCAAAAGCGCAAGACATCTTTCTCTGTATTGAAGAAGTTCCATGGAAAAATGAGTACCCCGAAATTCATCATATTGTGCTCAAATGTATAAAAATAAAGAAGAAATAAAAGAATGACTCACCTGAAGTGTGTGTTTTCTAGTTTTGATAGTTTCTGCTCCTCATTTTTCTTCGAAGGTCAAACATATTATGGTTTTTAATTGGAAAAAAGGCACTCGTAAATCAAAGCAAGTATATTTCTAATACATTCAGATTGTAATTAATTTTTACTGACAAAATATTAAATCATAGTTCAGACATAGAAACAAATAGTCCAAAGTTTCGTGTTTGACCAAATCGGATGAATTAGTTTTAGAAACAAACCAAAATTAAACGATGCACTAAAATAAAATGTTTTCAGAAAGTGATTTTTCTATCAATACAAGTGGATATTAGGAGTTAAGAAGTAAAGCCATCAGGTGGTTAGTGTTGCCAACCTGGTATATCGTTTATTTCTTTCAAATGGCACTATATCAGTTTATTGGATATGTTTTATCCTCTAGTGACGGTAAACAATTGTGAATGTTTTACTAGGTTAAGTATGAAAATTGCAACATTTTATCAAATGAAGGGGAAATATTTCACAGATTGTAACACTGTGTTTTTTGCTTAACATATTATGTTTAACATCACTAGAGGATACCATATATCCAATAAACTGACGTAGCGATATTTCAATAAAATTAACGATACACCAAGTTGACAACACTGACCACCCGATTGCATCTTTTCTTAATTCCTAATATCCACTGTACTGATAAAAATGAATTTCTGAAATTTAAATTTTATTTTAGCGTACCTTTTAAGATTTATGGCGAAATATTCATTGTATTAGCTACTACAAAGGCTGAATTTTTAGCTGCAATTTGCAGCCTCTGTATCTTGAAAATGAAGCTGGATTCGACCCACTTTTATATGAACATTTTTCTTGTTGCGATGTCAGTATTCACCTCCCAGCATGTGTAACCATATTTTCTTTGCACCCTCTATACATAGCGTGTATTTTTATTTTATCGTATAATCTAGTGAAACCTTAAGGATACATAATTAATTAAATATACTTTAACAACTTCCAACAAGCTACCTTTGTATGAATGATAAAGTAAAATGCCCAGACTTGGGGATTGTGTTATGCAAAGATCATTTTAATACATCGGAGACCGCTTTTATCTGATATTCATTTTCTTAAAAAATATATATATAATACGGTGGCGTCAATTAGAATAGGCAAAGCGTACTTATTTAGCTTAAGAGAAATTAAAGTTCCAGTCCGAGAAGGTGATAAGCCATACAGCTAAAAAAATGCATGATTACAATTAAATTACATGACATCTGATTTAAATTTGTTAATCACTGTTTGATGTCAAATGGGCTTTAAAGTAGTGGTTTTCAACCACCGGTCCAGGGAACTATTGTGCCGTTTCTCAGAAGATTAATATATTTAACTGTTTAACACTTATTTTGTACATTTTCAGAGTTCAAAATTTAGATTAAAGTTTATATTTCTTTTCTAAAACAAATAGAAACTGAAGATACAGTGGCATCTTTTGAACGTCAAATAAACATCTAACTTATTGGCATCTTGCAAGTCCTTCAAAATGTTTACCTGTAGTTTGCTGGTCCGTGAGTATTAAAATGTTGAAAAACACTGCTCTAAAGCATCTATAATCCATCCGAGAGCAAATTGCGGTACATCAGGTTGTATATAGATGTCTGATAAATGCAATGAAATAGTAATGACGTATTTTGTAACTACGTGGCTTATCTCCTTCTGTGGCTGGAAATATATTTCATGCATTCTGCAATATGCATTTTATCTGAGCCAAAATTGAAAAAACCTACGACAAAATGTGAAGAAAGAAATAATTTCAATTAATTCCATTTGTTAGACGTAACTTTTCAATGCATTATAGTTATATTCTGTTTAGGTATTTTAAAGCAATGATGGTCAAACTTTATTTTAACCTATGATTCCTTCGACAATTCCTCCTCCAATGCTGAAAAATCCTCCGTAACCGTGTGAGGCTTCATAACCAGACGCTAATCCATAGCGATGGAGACCGTAGATCCCTGGATAATTTCCGTGAGAGATTCCATAACCACAGCTACTTACACCACCTGCAGAAACAGAAACATTTCATTAATCTGTAAAAATGTTATTATTTGACAGCTCTTTCTGCAATCTTTTATCGAACTTGGTTCATGAGGTAAAAATATTTCTGCATTGGCTAAATGAAGACGAAGTCACTAAAACGTAACATTTCTAAAGCCATTATTACAACTGAATCTTTTTATTATTGAAGGGTCATATCATATTCATTTCAGGCTTCAGCACTGCAAGTGCTGTGAAGATTTATGCACCCGATCCCGTCTGTCCGTCTCTCGACTACTAGGGTTGATTGAGATGTCGTTGAAACGGTCTCGGCGAGACTAGCTGTAAATGATACACACTGCAGGGGTTCCCAGAGATAGGGCCAATTTATATATTTGGAACTACTAGGGCTAGCAAAGTGGTTGAGGTGTCGTTGGAAAGATCTCAGCAAGGCGAGTTCAAACCAGTATCATTCATCCAGATTGCAGGGGCGGTGTTAGAGATACGGGGCATATGTTAAACTTAGAAACTACTAGTGTTAGGAAAGCGGTTGAAGTGTCGTTGGAAAGTTCTCGTTGAAATAAATCAAACCCGTATAGATGATACTCATTGCTGGGACGGTGCCAGAGATAGGGGTGGGACAGTTTACATCTTTGAAACTACTGGGACTAGAAGGTGGTTGAGATGTCGTTGATAAGATCTCGCCGTAGTTTTTCCAACAAAACATTGATCATATAAATAGGATGCTCGTTGCCAAAGCGTTGTGGTTGCTAAATGTGAACAATTCCACGGCTGAGTTCCGCCTTATTTGTTTATATATGTTCCGTTCTGATTTCCATCGTATTAGCTTCTGCAGTGGTTCGTTTATTGAATAAAGAGCACAGCTACATGCGTTTAAGAAGGTTTTATGTTGTAACAGAATGCTTGTATACTGTTCAGCACTTGTGATTCAAATGTCACTTGTCCAGCAAACTAAACAGTTTCTATCTGTTCTCTTTGTAAAATTAAAAGAATTAAAAATCTGTCCTTTCAATAAACTTTTAATTTGTGATTCATATGGGTTACTGATGAGCCTGCCTGTTGGTACTTATCACACGAAATATATTTCTTTAGCGTACACAATTTCCTAATACATACAAACAGTGTCTAAACTCGTGAAACACGGGTTATCCAGAATAACTTATAATATAAATCGTCGTTATGGTAAATAGCAACTAAAATTTCATTAAAATGAAGACAACTGTCTTTCCTTTAAACTTTTAGTTCCATGTTTATTGGGCTACTCGTAATCATCAGCATCTGCCCACCTCTGCAGTACACAGCAATTCTGAATTTCTATTGCGATTCATTTCATTCAAATAATGCGGCAATAACATTCAAATATTTTATAAGTATTCATCAGAATGGTTTTTGATATAAATTTTTCTGAAACCTTTTGACGAAATGGGATGTCGTCGAAGGGATAGATATGATATAACACGAAAAGTAGTTTTCTAATATTTGGAAATTTATCTCAAGTCAATTTCCTTTCAAATTTTCCTTACAATAGCTTTTCTCACTTGGGATTTTTAAATCAATTTTTATTTCTTTATACTAAATAAAACGTTTGCTTTAAGTTCAATTTGTTTAGTTTTGTATTACATTCTTTTAGTGTTACATAAATAAATATTAAATAATTATGTTACAGATTGTTGTTACTTTTGATTTTTCGTGCCAATTTGTGTGCATATTTGCCACAAAAGTTATAATAAAAGGTATAAATCGTGTTTTATAAGATCTAAATCTAGTGATTTTAAGATAAATGATACGAAGTGATGTTACCCCATATTAGAAAATTCAGTAGCCCAATATGAGGAATGTTGGTACGCTTGATTTGAACTTTTCGTTCTAAAGGTGTTGAGGCAAGCACTCAGACTGTCCCTGTGATAAAACATGGCTATGGAAATTAACTATTTGCTGAACCACGATACCAAAGATTTTCAAAAGTGAGTTTTCGATCACTAGCATATTGTTTGTTTTACTTTCCAAGAACAGTCTGCAATAATTCGCTGGTCTGAGGCATCAGTAAAACCTCTCCAAGTTACTGGGTTCGAATCTAGACTGGAGCATCGATGCATTGGTATAATTTCTGCAATATTCGTTTCCTTACATTATTTTCTAGTGAATATTATGAAAACTCTGACCAAGATGAGAAAATATTGAATAGTACTCCGAATTGTATATCCATCCAACGGAACAATATTTCTCTTCCTCTTGTTAATTAAATGAAACTGGAAAGAAAATCAGGTGGTCAATTAAATGAATATAAATTCTGTATTTTTCACTCGGAAATTGAGACTTGCTTTCCGTACTTTCTCTAATGAAGTAACTTTCATACAGACTAGTATAAAAGTAACTCTAGGAGAATCTGTTATTATTAGTTCCTTTGCAGACACAACAACAATAATCCTAACAATGATTTTCTGCTCTCAGGTAAGAACAATTGCAATTTATCTATAGAAACAATTTCAGAATAACCTGAACGTTTATTAAGCGCAACTGAATTTCTTTTGAAAATAGACTCCATAGTGACACACCTATTTTAATTTTCCTTTAAGTGATTTGGAGTTACAGCTTCGCACAGCACATTCAAGTTTTATAGTTGTTGTGAACACAATTGACCTCTTTACCAATTCAAGGAGAACTCTCACTTGTACTCCAGACAAAAAGTATAGGCTACTCATCATGCATCGAAAGCGAATCTCCTAGTTCCACAGGTGAAAGCAATAACCAATTTCTCATTCAAAATGCTTTTTTTAAAATTCTAAATTTTCGAAAATTAACGTCTCGACCTATATCTTACAAAGTTGGCAACACTGCTTGGGGGGGTAAAGGATATTTACTGTTAACATTCATTCGAAATATGAAAAAAAAAAAATTACGTAGTGTTATTCGAAAACAAAATAAAATTGATTTGTGATGGTTTGGCAACACTGTATGCCTTATGGCGCTGCTGTGACAGACTATAAGTGGAGTTACATTTTACGTCATGACTGCAAAGTTTCACGTTGGATGCTTAAAAGAATCTGAAGATATTTGGGCATATTAAATGTTTCCAAAATATGTGCACACAAAGCCTCAAATTTCTTCCCAAACTGATAGATGTACATCTTAACCTCAGTTCTTAAAAAAATTGCATGTAGACATTACATCAGATGGTATATAACATGAATATATTGTGGAACGGTTATGTCGGTTTTACGGTGGAAACACCGTAGAACTTAATTTTGCAGTATCGACGTAAAAATATTTTTTACGCTGCTATCACCGTAAAATGTCTCTTACAATGTTAACGCCGTAAAAATGTATTTTACGATGCCATCCGATCGAATTGTTCATGTCTTTATACGGTGGTTTTATGGTGATCCTACCATTTCTATGACGGCAGAATCACCATGAAACGTCCTTTGTAAGTATGAAAGTGAAGGGGACGGGGATTGGAGTTTCTTGCTGATGCAGTCACAGCATATTGTTGAAATGTCATTAAAATGCTGTAACATATACAAGGATGGAGCATCGGAAAGAAAAGAATGACTTCGTAAAACAATACAGCCATACAACAGATGTAATTACACCATACACTTACCAGAACAGATTATGGGAATGTACATCCCGATATCACAACTACTTAAAAAAAGATGATTCATCAAAAAGCTTGATACTACAAAGCAGAAGTCTATTAGCGTTCTATAATTACTTTTAAATACGCTGTTCGTTTCTAAAAATAAATCAAAGGAAGTTATCTTCTATTAATGTACTGCGGTCCTATAGTTACGCACTGTGTGTGGAATACTCTTACACTTTCAGGAATGGTATATATTTCAGAGTTTGTTGTTAAAATATTTCAACCTTGTAGTTTTGGTTATTAAATGTTTATGTATATATTTCTTAGTGTAGAATTCTTACTGAAATGATGGGTTCTCCTACTGTGATTACCCCTCGTGTCACAAACATATCTTATTTCATATTGAGTGCACAAAATCCATTGCTTTGGGTCAGGGAGAATTTCGGGTATATTATGATAGGAGTAATTTCTAATGTACAGTTACTTCCACTAAAATTGTATTCAAAAAGTAACTTCCTGTTTCTTGTTTCAGATCTCACTTCTTGTTCTCGCAGCTTTCATCTTGGCTGTTCAAGGAATTGGATACGGTATGTTATAATTGCTCACTCTTCCACTTGGTATAAGATAATTAAAATATCTTAACTGTCATTCATTGTATTGTCTATAGCATTTATTCTAGAAGAGGCTTCCTTTTAAACAATATTTAGTTCTCAGTAAATAAAGTTGTATTAAGAGTATTTAGAAAGTATGTAATGAAATTTCTAGAATGAACTGCGAAATTAACGTATTTGTGGATGAATACAGTATAATATGTTATTTCTTCTTCCAGGTGGTGTAAGCAGCTATGGTTATGGAATCTCTCATGGACATTACCCAGGAATCTATGGTCTCCAAGGCTATGGATTAGCTTCTGGATATGGATTCCCACACGGATACGGAGGATTTGGAAGCATTGGTGGTGGAATTGTCGGTGGAATTGTTGGTTAAATAATTAATCAACCTATTCTAACTGATCCTACTGAGTCTGACAGAGTATGGAGATAATGTAAATATTCATTGAATTTTTATAATCTGTGTTGTTCGTCCTGTAAAATTCAATAAAAAATTATTAATAGTCTATTTATGATTTTCTTAACTTGCATGTTCATTAACTCAGACTGCACTCAATCGTGGTTGTTAAACCTGAGTGAAAGAGGTTCTTGGGAAGACCGAGTTGTCGTTGAGAGGATAATATTAGAAGGAATCTTCGAGAGAGTTCTTCGTGATGAAAACTGGCTTGAGCTTTCCAAGGATAAAATCCAATGGTGAACGTTTTTACTGCCGCGATGAACTTTAGCGATATTAAGTCAACTTGCATGTTACTTTGAATATGTGGAATTTCCTTTGGACACAAGCAAAGGTATGACTCACTGTTATTCACGAAATATAAAATACACGTGAAAACTTATGTTGCAGTTAACCTACTTGCAAAACAGACGGTGGGCAAGTGAAAAACCTAATTAGATTCCACGACATTCAGACGAAACAAAATACACTTTACGAATGATTATTGTATTACCAGATACTCCTCTTGGTCAATCTTGGTTTGCCTCAAGTCATTAAATTCAGGTAACATTGTTATACTTTCAGTATTGGTGAACTATTACTATTTATACTGTTTGCTCTTAACCAAAACTTGTGAAAATTCAGTCTATATATCTAGGTACACTGTTAAAAATCTTCGTCCAATTGCCTGGAAAAACGTCAGGAACTTTCATACAAAAGTCAATCATACAACAGATGTAATTACACCAGACAATTACCAGAACACATCCGGAGAGTTTAAATCCTGACACAATTCCACGACTAGCTAAAAAGAGATGAGTCATCACAAAGTTTGATGCTACAAATCGGAAGCCTATTAGCGCTTTGTACTAACTGTCAAATATACTGTTTGTTTCTAATTATTAAATTGAAAGTAAATGGTTCTATATCACCACATGGTTGTGTGAATGATCAGTATGTTTGGAACATTATTACGAGTTACACATGCCGGAGTGCAATACATTTTATACCATGTTACAACATTCGAGCATTTTAGTCTGTATTTGCACTATGTCTTTTCTCTCAGTGTAAAGTTCGTACTGAAATGAATGGTTACATTGTAGTGCAATAACTCTATATGATACCAAAAATATATTCAGTTTCGTATAGAAGGCACAAAATACATCAATTGTTTTGAGTCACGGAGAATTTATTGTACATTGTGCTAATATAGATTTCAGATAAACTGTTACCACTCAAATAGTCTTCAGACATGTAACTTACTCTTTTCTTGTTATACATCTCACTCCTTCTTCTTGCATCTATCATCTTGGCTGTTCTAGAAATTGTATACAGTATGTTATAATTGCTCTCTTTCCTACTATGCATGAAAAACTCTTAAAATTCATTCACTCCAATGGAATTAGTAACTAGCAGAGACTTCCTTTTAAATAACCTATTATTTTTCAATAATAAAGTTGTTTCAGGATTATTTAAAAAGTATGTAACAAGGTTTCTAGAATGAACTGTGAGATTAACGTATTTGTGGATGAATATTACGTCTTTTCTTCGTTCCAGGTGGTGTAAGCAGTTATGGCTATGGAATCTCTCATGGACATTACCAAGGAATCTATGGTCTCCATGGATAGGGATTAGCTTCTGGATATGGATTCCCACACGGATACGGAGGATTTGGAAACATTGGTGGTGGAATTGTTGGTTAAAAGAATTAATTAACCTATTCTAACTCATCCTACTGACTCTGACAGAGTATGAAGATAATGGAAATATTCATAGAACTTGAATGGCCTATGTTGTTTGTTCTGTAAAACTCAATAAATAATCATCGATAGTCTATTTATGATTTCTTTAACTGGCATCTTCCTTAACTTACAGTATACCTGTACTTTATCGTGGTTGTTAAGCCGGAGGGAAACAGACCGTTGGGAAGACCGAGACGGCGTTGAGGATAACATTAGAAAGGATCTTTGAGAGGTAGACGTTCGTAATGAAAATCGACTTGAGCTTACCCACAATAGAATCTAATGTCTAACGCCTGTTACTGTGGCGATGATCTTGCTAGTTTCGTAAGCCATAGAGTTAGTTACTTTCGTGTTACTTGCAATATCTGGAATTTCAAATATTATTCAAAAATTTAGAATTATTTACTTCGAAATGGTTCCTTACGCAATATCACTTTTCTTCCCTTTGTGAAGGTAACGTTTAAAACCATGTTACGTAACTGTTGGAGCGCCGGTTAATAATTTTTTCATTACGTGCTCGTAATATCAGGTTGAAACTTGAATCCATATATATTGAATGGAGTAGGTCAGAAACATTTAAATAAAAATTATAGGTCCTGTCATTAGAACCTCAGGAATTCGATTTTATCAAAATTACAAATCAAGTATATTTTTGAAAATATGGCAACTCTATATAATTCCAGTGTAACTTAGTTCTTCAAAGTCTTAAAATTCCATTACGCAAAACAGAAATAATACATCTAGAAATAGGTAAATGTATTTAATTTTTTATATATAATTGACTTGCGTAAGAATATAAGGTGAAAACACCCAGCGAATTTGATTTTTGGACAAATAGAATTGAACGTTGGTGTGTCGATAACCTATCAATGTAGCTGTTACCCGTTTGTCTCCTTCCAAAACACACGATCGGCAAGTGACAAACAGAATCGAATTTCTCGACATTCCTGCGAAAGTAAATACACTACATGAATCAATATTGTACTAACTCTAAATAAAATTTCAGAAAGGTATCGACTGGTACATCCTTGATCAAATTTCAGGTGTTTTGAAACTGGTTTGATTATGATCATTTCAACTTAGTTGCTTAAAATTTCTGAAGTTCACAAATGTTTTAAAAACGATACGAACTGGCATTCGAGGCAGTGATGTTGAAGGGTTAATTTTAACATGCAAACCAATGATAACGCATACGAGCATTGCTTCTTGACTTCTGAATTATGATTTGCGTGTACTGAATCCTGTAGTGTCATCCAGTGCATATATGACGTTCTCGTACTATATAATGTGTCCTAGCAATAATGGCACAAACTACGGGAGGTGATTATTTACATAAAAACAAGAAAAAAAGTTCCTTTGAAGAAATTTCGAGACATGCGTAGTTTTGGAGCTAAACCGACATCGCTTACGTTATTATTTGTCAAGATATGACGTCATTTGTGATGATGCAGCTTTAATTTTGAGCTCCTGTAAGTCCGAAACTAAGCATGCCTCCAAACATGTTCAAAGGGTCGTTTTTGTTTTTTCGATGCTCCCGAAATTTGCGCCTTTATTTCAGTAACAACGTGTATATTCATCGCGATTCATTGAATAAATATTTTTAAGAATTAGTAAGTCTGAAATAATCTATTTCAGACAATCTTCTTATACTTTAGTTTCTAGTAAACTATTACTATTGACCGGAAGTGGTAAAAATAAGTCTCTATAGAAATTGCAAGGCTTATCACTCTTACTCAAATGTTTTAAACTACTGAATTCCTTTTCATCTATACCGAACAGTCTAGCTCTAACTTATTCACACTCCAAAGAATCTGGTTTCCAGACCAGCGGGCGGTTATTCAGACAGATTTTCCCAAAGATTTTTTCTCAATCAACCAAAATATTGCCAGACTGGCACCTTCAAACTAGATCTTAACCGCCTTCCTTTTTACAACCTATCCCTTACTCTATCCCGAGTTGAGTCAAAGATCCCTGAATATGTCACGAATACCATAAGTTTGAGTTGAACTGATCATCAATAGAAGAACGACAATAAATTCAAATCATTTTGTACGTAAATGAAATCTAGTAATTAGGCATATGTGAACCATTTTGAGAGCATGGTTCAGATGGCTTAAAACTTCAATCAATTTGGTTGTGTATACTACTAATACACTGCAAAATGTTGCCGTTTCCTGTAACTATCTTTAGATAAGAAAGGCTGTGCTGAATTATCAAAACAAATCAAGATTCTACATCATTAGTGACACAAAGTCAAACAGACGCATAAAAATGATTAGTAAATTTCTTGCGGTTTTTACGTAATACAATATTTACAGTTACACAACCCATATTATCGTTTCATCGACATCTACCGCCGTCCTCAGAGACATTATGGACAAATCGTCATGAAAGCTTTAAAACTTCATATAGATCCAAATTAATTATTAGAATTAATTTTGTTTTCAAAATATTTATTCAAATATATTTTTACATCCTTCACAAGATTGTTTTCTTTAATCACACAGACAGAAAGAGAAATTATTTCATTGTTTTTTGTTTGATTTAATTATGTACCAATTTATGTCATAAATAAGAAAGATGTTTCAACTACTGAACAATTTCTCTTAGTAATGTGTAACAGAGAACGTTATTATTTGTACATAAAGTAAATTAATAATTAAATTAAATTAATAAATTTCTTTTAAAAAACGATCTTCAAAATACTCTAAATTATCTTGGATGTTCCTATTAATGAAAACATATTAAAAGAAAAAGTTTTGGAAAATACAAATCCTTGGCTATACTATGCCATGTTAGTGATTTTTGACATATTTTAAATAATTTGCAGCACCTTGCGGTGTCAAATACTGGCCTTACTGACATCACTTCTTTAGGAAATACTCACTAATCTGTCAATTCCCAACATCGAGGGCAGCAGGCGATATTTTAGTGATACCGCTGAAAGAGGGGAGACAGGCTGATACTTACATCGCTTGTTTTTTAAATATCTTTTTCCGAGCGCCCTTTTCTTCTTTTATCAACCTGCTGGTGATACTTTAGTTAAGCTGAAAAAGGGAAGAGACTGGGATTGGAAAGGATATTCATATCGTGCAGGGCTGTGCAAAGAAGGCCTACACACATTATAACCAGGGCTTGGAATTACCGGTGGTCCACCGGCCGACGACCAGTAAAAATTTCCAAAGGCCATTAACTCAAAAATGTTCCTGTTCGCCAGTGCTTTCTAAATTAGAATTCTGGCATGAATATGCGTTATAACCAGGGCTCGAAATTACCGGTGGTTCACCGGCCGATGACCAGTAAAAATTTCCAAGGGCCAGTAACTCAAAAATGTCAGTGGTCCTGTCCGCCAGTGCTTTCTACAGTGGACCGAAAAATTACTACTAACTAACTTTGTGGCTTACAGAACTCGCAAGTTCATCACCGCAGTAAATACGTTCTCCATTGGATTCTATCCTGGGCAACATCAAGCCAGTTATCATCACGCAACACCTACTTCTCGTTGCCGGCCGGGTGGCCGTGCGGTCTGCGGCGGTAGGCCAACGATTCCAAGGTCCAGAGTTCGAGTCCCGGCAGGGGCATGGGTGTGGATTTTAATAGCTAAGGGACAAATCGTGACGGGCCGAAGTCCAAAGTTACTAGACTAGCCCATATAAAAATAAAGTTTACCAAAGTTTACCTACTTCTCGAAGATACCTTCTAATATTGTCCTCAAAACGACGTCTTGGTCTTCCCAAAGGGAAACCTTCCATCTGAGCTGCATGGCCTGCCCACCTTAGTCGTCGCAATATCATGATTCTTCCAATATCTTGTGAATCGTACAGTCCATGGAGTTCTTCATTATGCAGTCTCCTCCACTCTCCAGTCATCTCGTCCCGTTTCGCCCCATATATCTTTCTCAAAACCTTATTATCAAACACAAAAAATTTATGTTCATCTGCTAGAGTCGTACTCCAACTTTCGCACCTGTAAAATATTACCGGCAGAATAAGTTATGGACTGAATAGAAACATGCGTTCCCCGATACTAAGCGACTTTTTACTTCTTCCGGGACCTCATTTTTGCTTGTTACGTATGCTCCCAAGTATTTAAATTTGTTTACTTTCTCTATGACCTCATCCCTAATTTTTATGTTTTTATTTCCTTCATTCCCTGCGTTACGGGTTGTTATCATGTATTTTGTTTTACCTATGTTTGCCTGTAGACCGCATCTCATCGCACGTTTCTAATTCTAATAAGACATCGGTGTTGCTTTGTTGTGCATCTATATCGTCCCTTATTAAATTTACATCAACCGCTCATACGAACAGCTGATTCAAACCATTCAATATTAGTCCCTTTTTGTTACCTTTAATTTTTAAAATCGCATATTCTAACGCAAAGTTAAACAGTAGTGGGGACAAGGCATAGTCTTGTTTCAATCCGTTGCGAATCTTGAAACTATCTGACATATAATTACCTATCCGTACTCTGCTTATGGGGTCACTGAGACACATTCTCACTAATTGAACCAGTTTTTCGGAATTCCAAATCATATCAGGATACTGTTTTTTCCCCCTTTTG
This sequence comes from Lepisma saccharinum, assembly GCA_022664845.1. Classification (NCBI taxonomy): domain Eukaryota; kingdom Metazoa; phylum Arthropoda; class Insecta; order Zygentoma; family Lepismatidae; genus Lepisma; species Lepisma saccharinum. The sequence continues at coordinate 9,463 of JAGDQP010013061.1, read as the reverse complement.
ATAGAATCATATGCTTTCTTAAAATCAATGAATAGCTGATGAACAGTCCTATCCTATTCCCATTGCTTCTTCAAAATTTGTCTCAAGTCGAAAATCTGGTCCAACGTGGATCTATTTCTTCTAAATCCACATTGGTGATCTCCAATTATGTCATCTACGTATACATTTAGTCGTGTTAACAGAATATTACTTAATACTTTGTAACAGGTTGGAAATAAAGATATACCACGCTATTTATTTCAGTCCGATTTATCGCCATTTTGGTAAATCTGAACTATTATTGAGGTTTTCCATTCCTTTGAAAGCTCCCCCTTTCTCCATGTAGCACTTATCAATATATGTAGTTCCTTGATTAGTGCCGTTCCTCCTGCCTACTAGGATTCGGCTGGAATATTGTATATTCCTGGTGATTTGAAATTTTTCAATTTCTTAACCGACATTTCGATCTCGATCTCGCTAGGTTCGGGAATCCACGGTTCTGCGGTATGGATTTCAATTTCCTCCGTTTGTTCACCGTTGTGTACATTAAGCAGTTTGTCGAAAAATAACTTTTCCACACATCGCCAATTTTAGTCGGATCAGCCTGAAGATCTCCACGTTCATTTCTAATCATTCCTAACCTCGGCTGGTAACCTTTTCTTAACGAGTTTACCCCTTTGTATCTCGTATGATATTTGTCTTGCCAGTTTCCTCTATATCCTAAATCCTCTGCGTCAGATAATCTCGCTTTTTGTTTCTGAATCCGCGTATGGTGTTTCGTTTCGCGTTACTGTAGTGGTTGGAATTTGCTTCGCTTTATTACGTCACCATCGCTGCCTTGCTTGTTTTCGTTCCTCATGGAGTTTAAGGCATTCTTCATCAAATCAAGGCTTGTTTTTCTGCTATTTCTTCTCACCTATACATTCCTTCGGTGCGCTCTTAACTGATCACGAATTGGCTCCCACGTCTTACTTATATCAAAATAATTATTAATACCATCTTCATTATTATTATTCGCTGAAAAATTACGCTTATTATAAATATCTACTGATCTTAAAAGGGGACCAGTAAGATTTTTGTAGTACCAGTGAAGAAAAAACGTTAATTTCGAGCCCTGGTTATAACTAAAACATTACCTACTGTGGCGCTGTAAAGGTGTGATATTAACGTAGTAAACGGCACTTTTGATACCTAGTTATATTTGTGTATGTAGTTGGTATTTCACAAAATGTCCTTAATGAGGCTAAATTTGAACAAATTACTGTACAGCTTTTATGAGTGATGATGAGGGTCTTCTGTCCCCATATTTAATGATACCTAAAAGAATGCTGGACTGACCTATTGGATATGCATCTCTACCTTATGTGGGTGTGATTTGTCTTGACCCCATGTCGCTTGTCATTATTACGAACAATTCAACCCGCACGCCGCTGATCACGGTTATTTCATTAAGTACTTGATGTCGACCACTGTGTAATCGATGGTGGTTAATAATGACTTCCATGATACGATTCCCAGTACACGTTTGATATCATTCATTGAAAACGTTTAATGTAAGTAGAACTTTCGATACGAATGTCCCATCTGTTGGTACCTATTATCACGCTTCGTTCGATTCACGTCTCCCTGTCATGATCAAAAAGACCTCTGTTCAATCTGAGCCACCTCACAACTTATCAAGGTCTTGGCACTGGCCGTCACTTGACAGTGGCATTGCTCAACGATACTTCTATCCTATGAAACGTCTAGGCCCAACTGCTTATATTGCGCTTATATGAGTGATTCCTGATGGCATTATTAGTTATAAATGTTGGATTCTCTTCAGTTTGTTTTGTAGAGGATAAAGCTTTCGAAACATTTCCGAAACATAACGAACAGTCCTCCGGATGCCAACTTTCATTTAAATAATACAAAGTTTCTTTTCCTCTTTTTAATTACCTGAAATGCAAAAGAATAAAAGAAGTTGAAAATTAATTAAACGAAGTTATATTGTTTCTTCTTTCATTGGGAAATTGGCAAATTGTTTTCGTAGTTTCTCCAGAGATTAGTATAAAAGGAACTTCGCGAAAAACTTCAATCAGTAGTTTCTTCAGAGAGACAGACATCAATAAACAACTTAACAATGGCTTTCCATTCTCAGGTAAGGGAACTACACTTAACATATATTTCGTTAGCACCATTGAAGGTTAATAAAGAAAAAAGTTAACTATTTTACATGTCACTGTTTAGCACGCGATTAGTCACACAAGAATTAACTTAAATTTTATTTAAGATCTTGTCGCGTCTTTGGCTCAGCGCATACAAGACTTATGTTTGTGTGGTATGTAAAAATTGCATTCGACATAATATTTTGTTACTGCTATTAATATAAGTTTCCTGTTTTTCAAATTCTGTAGTAGAGCTCATTTTCTTCACATGATCTGAATGAGAAACGTAGTTCGTGGGTTCAAATGGGGAATTTGAACCAAGGGGAGATCCCACCAACGGCGAAGGCACTAATTATTTGGCTAACGAGAGTTCTGTGAAATGTTTACGAACTTTTTAAATCGTGGATCACAACTCAAAATTTGTACGCATATATGTGCATATCAACATTTTATAACCACTGTACACCAAATTTTCCATTGGTTTGAGCAGCAGAATCCTGTGGATCATGTCTGGTCACAAAACGTATTAACATAGTGTTAACATTTTCAATGAACTACCCACATTATTTTAAGTAACGCATTCGATCTTCTTATCAAAGTGTCCTAACAGCTGAATCGTTCGCGCTGCGTTCAAAGCAGACTTTAATTGTTCATGTCACGGAAGAGAAAACTTTCAAATTGTACCTTAGCAATCGCCAGACAGGGATTTCGCCCGGATTTTCAGTTTGTGGGGGGGATGTAAAGTCAAAATTGGGAAGGTGTAAGTGGAGTTTTGCACGGTTTCTATCGTTTTTTTTTTTACCGTAAAAATATTAAAGTTGGGGTAGTCTAGAGAATTTCGGGGGTGGGAGGGACTGACGAAATTACTGTCGTCATATAATTAACAGAGGAAAGCGATTTTTTTTTTCATTTGGTCCCGCCGCAACAGATTTCGATTGATCTATTTTCTCCGCACCATCGCATGGGATCAACAGCTATATCATTACTTTTAAATAAAAGATAAAATATATGATTTTAAGAAATTGTAACAACAATTGGATAGATTCTCAGGTTACCATCACCTTTTCTATGTTCAATTTGTGATGCTTCTGTGATTTAATTAATTATAATTAACTTAAAATAATTCATACACTTTGAACCCATATATTACAGGCAAGAATTTGCCTTTTCTTTAAAGCGAGTGCTAATGTAAATAATTGAAATATTAAGATTAACGATCTTTTAGCTCCAATGCTCAGTTATTTTAATCTCATTATTCATGTAAACCCTGGCGGAATACATGAAGTAATAGGATCCAAAGAATCTAAGTCTTAATACTTACTCTCTAGCCACCAGAACCGTCTATATGCTGAGGTTAAAGAAGAATCTTACATGTACATTTTGTTGCACTACGCAGCATTCAAATCAGCGAAAGAAAACTAGTAATCAATTACTAATGAAACACAAATCATTAATATGCATTAAAAATAATATTGATTGTAAAAACAAGAGAGGAACAAGACAAAACGGTTTGACTAAAGAACAGTTAGAAATTAACTTGTGTTACCTATTCGTTCAACCGTCTGTGGTAAATGTATCCTCATTGGTTAATGCCTAAGGGTAGTTGAATCACGTGACGTAATTCTTTCGTTTAAAAAAATGTTTTAGACTCAACCATTTGTCAAAATGAAAAATTATATACACTCGCGCAAAGTAATTATTTCCAGATCACAGAAAAAGATATGATTTTAGCTTTATCCTTTCCTCTTAAAATGGAACTCGTCCCTACTTAAAAGAAACGTGAATCCGTTCACGTTCCATGTTTTTCAAAAGGAACTAGTTCCAACCAAGAGTTCCTCAAAAAGGAATTTGTTCTCAAGTCTTCCTTGCACTCACTGTGACGAATTTATTCCTAACAACTAACGTTAATACGAGTCCTTGAGTTATTCTGCAATATAATGTAAATTAATGTCTTCAAACATATATTTCAAGGTTGTAACTTCTCTTATCTTTCTTCCAGATCGCAATTCTTGTTCTTGCAGCTATCATCTTGGCTGTTCAGGGCATTGGATATGGTATGTTATATTCTATTCTATGGTATATTATATTCTTCCCTTTTACGCTCCATATCATATCATAAAATAAAAGTAGTCTGCAATCATTGCAGTTGCAGTAAGATATTTATAAAAAACATACTTAAAAACATTATTTGCGGTCAGTCATTAATTAGATTCTTAAAAAGAAATTCAAAAAGAATCATCAACATTAGTGTTCTTATTGATTCAATTTTCTATTTCAGGTGGTGTAAGTAGCTATGGCTATGGAATCTCTCATGGACATTACCCAGGAATCTATGGTCTCCAAGGCTATGGATTAGCTTCTGGATATGGATTCCCACACGGATACGGAGGATTTGGCAGCATTGGAGGTGGAATTGTTGGTGGAATCGTTGGTTAAAATTCAACAATTTATTCTTTATCTACTAACTCTGGCAGAACATAAAAAATAATAAATGTATTAATGAGCTTTACATTCTTTCTCTGTCGCTTTTTCTGGAAAATCCAATAAAAAATTATTTCAATCTAATTTGTTAAACTTGTATTACTCTCATATCCCTTTCATTGTCTGCTTTAACACATACATGTATCATTAGATGAAGAAGTTTTTATTTTACTAATGTGTTATGTTTCTGTAATAATATGTTTTCTTCACAATACCCCAAACACACTCATCACAATTTCTCTGACAAACTTCTGATACCAAATTATGGAGCCTAAAATCAAGAAATCATCTTATGTGTTGCATAAGAATAAAACAAAGGTTTGTGATTATTTACTTTCAAATAGCTTTATTTCATTGTGTTTCATTATATTTGTGAGATGAGTTAACGATTTATTTGTTGATATTCTTCCTGCATTTCTATAACTCTTTAGTTGTTGTAATTATGTCATACGAGTCTGTTAGTAGTGGTTACGTAAATCAAATCGAAACAATGCTGAAAAGCATTAAAACATGGCCCATTGAAATTGATTTCGAAACCTAGTTTAAACTTCTACCAGCCTTGTATTCTTTCAGTGATTTTACTTGGTGTACAAGAGAAGTGATCAATTTAGAATGATTAGGAAATTTAATCTGGTAAGTTTCAAAACCAAAGTTTTCATACCTAATTTCGAAATAAATTATCGTAATTTATGATTAATAATATTACATAAAATTCATCCAATATTTTGTTTGAAAATGGTTCCAGTTCTCGAGTTAGTATGTGAGGAGTACGTGATACTTTTATGTGTACTACAAAATTTATTCTAAATAGGAATTGTCGTCATTTGAGGAACTCAAAAGCAAAGAGATGCAAGTGACATTAAAAATGACAAACTGTTTCAATACATTCTCTATGTATATCACGAAACATTTGTGACACAAGAATTGAATATTTTGAGTTATATATTTTACGTTATATATGAAAGACATTTTTTAATTTTCTAAATACACCTACATCCGTTTGCTTATCATCCTCTTATTTCATAGAAGACAGTAACGGGATGTGTCTTAAAACAGGCGAAAGTTTTTTTCTTTGAAGAAGTAATATTGCTGCACTAGCATCTGATGAGAACATAGTTCCGTCTGCAAGTGTAGGTTATTTGTTTTGCTATCAAAAGCTTGCCGTTTCGTCTTTCTTTGTGCAATTGAAATTTCTCCTCGAATAATTTCAACGAATAGCAATAACAGTTCCGAAATGAACTCACACCGTTGTCATAAAAAATAACATGCAACTTAGGAGTCAGCCGTAGTTGACTACGGCGGGCAGTACAAAACATGTTCAACTAAACATGGATATAATCACATTTCTCGGAATACTATGATTTCGTCTCATTGTTTTAAATAAAAGTTCAATTAACATAATGCGAGACATTGTGGATGTACGTAAGTGAAGATTTCGTATATGTATTCCTTAGAGGAACCAGTAATTAAAACTTCTTATTATGGGTAATCACTTTCCCATAACAATTTATATTATAATAATTGCTAATTCTAAGCAAACACACCATGAGGACTTTACTTCTGTACCTTCTTTATATGATGTTGAAGATGCTATTGAATAACTTCCTCAAAATATAGTCTTATAAATATCCAAAAACAAGTATAGAAACGTCCATGATAAGTTGAATTATTTTACCGCCCGCTATAGGAAATTAAAATGGTATTTCTTAAGCATTGATCCCGACCACAATGGAAAGCGTAATGCTGAAGTGGTTAAACTAACAGCGTAAGCATCATCTTATAAACACATTACACATTCAACTAAAACAGTTTAGGATCATCCCAGTTGGTTTGGTGGCTTATTCAATTAGACATAAGTCTAATTGGGTAAGCTACAAAATCTTGGTCTTTTAAACACTGTACGCGTTTAAGTTGGTGAACAAAGGAACCATCAGTTAAGTAAATAAACCACCAAATTATAATTGTTTAAACGCTCTACGCGTATGAGTGAGTGAACACCATAACCATGAAATCATAATCGTTTAAACGCTGTATGCATTTAAGACAGGGAACAATTAAATCATGAGTTAAGTGGATAAACCATAAAATTATAATTATTTAAACGATATGCGCGTTGGTAAACAACTAAATTATTACGTCATCATCATAATGTAGAACTGCTTAAATTTTCTTAGACTTATCAATGATGCAAGGAATCATAATATAGAATACTATTCTGATTACAAAAGGCACGTGACATCAACTACAAAATATTGTGGTTTCTTTACGTTTAAATTTCTATATATAATTTCTAAATTTCTTTGCAGATGCATGTACTATTTTTGTAAGAGATAGGATACAGTGTCCTATGTCAGACTTTACTCAAAAGAGATTTCTTTTATCTTTTCTTATCTCAACACCGCATTTGGAATTTAAAGTTTGGATTGTTTGGTAAGTAAAGATTGAATCTTTATGTGGGTGTAATTGAAACAATACACAACCACAAATCTTATCAACGTTATTGTAAACCGGTAATTTCTAATGCTAGGTAGTAGCTTGATTTTCCTATGCTCTTAAATTACTTTTTTCCTAACACACGAAATTTCATTGCTGCTCATACAAATTTAAATCAAGAGATATTCAAGTAAAATTTTCAAATCAATTATTCTCTTTTCAATTCAGTTCAGAATTTATTTCAGTTCAATTAAAATTCAACTTCAAAATTTCATAGAAGAAATTTATGACCATTTAGAGGTTTCAATACAAATCTGTAATCATGAATATTTCCATTTTTCTCCACCTCTGATAGTAGGTTTCTTACAATGAGACTTCATGGATTTGTACAGTACACATAGTTCTTAATCATTTCTTCGTTGACATCCACAACAACTATCTTATAATCGCAGTTTTTGACAACATCAATTCAATACTCATTTTTTTTTAACTTATCCTTGCCAAGTCTCTATCACAAGAAAGGTACCAATGTCCTTTGATGGAACAGACATGGCGAACATACGAGTAATCAAATCTCCCACTTTTCACAAATAATGTAAAGAAATTATCAAAGGCGTTGTTCCGGTTCTGAGCAGTGCAGGTATCTGTGAAAATGCACAGTTTCTTCACAGTGTCAGAGATGTACCTCTTGATGCAATGATAAACAGAAGACAGTTTCATTGGGCGAATGTTTGCCAGCCAACTCAGTGCATGGGTATACAAAAGAAGTTTCATCAGACATGCAGTGAATCCCAAAAACGTACAACCACAGCTGCCTTGCGTAAAACACCTCTGTAACAGGGATGTGAGAAAAACAAATGGTTTGCATAAAGTCAAGATAAATGCACTCCGATAAATGCACTAGCAGGTTCCCCTCAGTTCGGTGTAGAATTCTGCTACCATAGCTCTGTGCAGTTTTAACTCTGTCTGAAGATTAAACCTCACAGCTTCCATCTTTTCGCACCAAATATTGACTATCAGCTTCTTCCATATTGAAGAAATATAAGTTCTTGGTCTGTCAAATGGATAGTTCGATACGAATAACCACCCAAACTTACCCTGTCTATATGCAAGAATAATCAATATACCTGAGGCACTTCTCTGTATTTGACTCTCCGGCTATGGGCGTAGGATTTGGGTTTAAACCTGTAAGTCAAAATGAGATTAGTATGGACAGACCAACCCGGGGTAACATATAAATCTTCTACAGTGTATATGGATATGTGGTCCAGCTCCTACTACAAGAGACCGAGAGATGTATGCAAAGGACAATGTAAGCAAAGGGGAACACAAGACAATAAATAAAAACAAGGCAAATAAGGTTCTCTTTAGCAACTTTATTTAGAGCTCCGTCCACTTCAGAAGTTCTAGCAGAACTGATTTTAGATATAGCTTGCACTATTTATACAGGTACATGACATAGATATTACAATAAAATTAGACTGTCTCACCTAGAGGTTTTACATAATTTGGAAAATTAATGTCAATTTATATTTCGAAAATATTAGGTATTACTTATTATCAATAATATCTTTGGTGGTTATAGAAAGTATCAAAAGTATTTACGCCAAAATAATAAATTTAGGTATATTAAAGATTTACATATATCATAAGCTTTGGCTGATAATTTTATGAATACATTAAATATTACAAACTCCAAAGGAGGATTTTATATAAAATATTAGAATATAGACATCACGTAGGATGCGAGTTAAGGTTACAAGTTGAAGTTTTCCTTGTAGAAATGAAAGAAATTATCACGTTTTATCCCTGGAATAGCTGTCTTTACGAGTACTTTGTTCTTCACTGCGATATAAGACGTGGGTTCATATGTTTTGCAAATACATCATCCACAAAGTGTGTACATTTAAGCTAACGAGTCTTCACACCTGTCTTACCATAGTGTGCAACACGAAATGAAATAGGACGGATATATTCAGATATTTCGTTTTAAAGTTGTTCAGACTTGCAGTACCGTACTCGCCGTCCACCTCTTTTGTCACGTAAAAAGTTGATTCAATCCCTGTTGAATCGGTGTAAACACACGCCTTAATGTCCCTGCAGAAGCACCATGCAAAGAGAAGAATGCAGTTTTGGCATAAATTTATCATCATGGCCTAGCTTGATCTTCTAGTAATAAACAGCAAAGTAACTTTTCTGGTTTCTGTGTGCGCCGTCGAATCGTCGTCTTGAAGGGTGTACAATGGAAATGCACCACGCCAGATAAGTATCATCCACATCCTTTGATTCCATTCTGTTACCTCTTACTTCCTTATATGTCTTACCGCCAATGATAATTCAATCACATATTTTCATTTACACTGGCTGTAGTGGTCCTGCTATTCTTGCAGGAATTTTATTTCCTCTCTTAAAGACATGTTCTC
>JAGDQP010013060.1:30863-48783 GCA_022664845.1 Lepisma saccharinum | reverse complement strand
GCGGCATTAGGTCCAGTTTGAGTTGTCTCTGAATAGAACATTTTAGGGAGATTCTCTTATATACATAGATCAATCAAGAGGGGGACGGGGTTGAGAGTTTAGAATTTTGCTTTCAAATGATATTGTGGTATGACAGAATGTGTGTATGTGTGTAAACGGAAAATACATGTAACAAAAGGAAAATAATCTTTCAAATGACTCGCGCATTACACCTCAAAAGCTGAATATTTTGGTTACTAGCGATATTTTAATCAACCAAAAGTTGTTCTATAAAAGCACCGTCTGGTTAGAGTACTAAGTGCTTTGTGGGTGCTCAAGTCCAAATTATATCCTATTAGAGTCCACACTATGATTTTATTAACGTGATTTGTAAACAATGTAATGGTAATTGACTGCTTGAATTGCTATTAACGTCCTAATGAAGCTGGTTAGCTTCTAAGGACGGAACTTACAGTTTTTGGTAAAGTGGGCTCCAAATCATTCCATTCAAGGACTCCCCCCTTCCCACACACACACACACACACACGGAATTTGAACCGGTGATCACGCGATGTAATGGTTATGTATGTAGATGTTGATATATATTTCATACAGAGTGCTCAATTTACAGTTCATGTCTTCCAGTAAGGTGATATGCGACTTCTTATTGCGCAAAGAAGTTTAAAATAATAAAAATATTCTTTAACGAACAACATACACATTTACAAAATCTACCTACAGCCAGAAAACAAATACACGTTTCAGGAAAAGAAAATAACTTGATTAAACCAAATAATTCCTAAAGCTACTAAACAGAAGATCAAATTACATGGGTGTACAAATTATACACAATTCCGCTTGCACGTGAAACAAATCCGTCCGGATTGGCTGGCAAGTGTCATGGTTAATAGAAGTTTGAGGTGAAATTTTGTATGTTCAACACAATAAACGAACTCGTTTTCTATCATACTTTATTTTCAACTTAGCTGTATCAAATACAAACAAAAGTAAAATAAGGACCTATCTCTATACGATTTCCCAGTAAAAGGAATCATGTTAGTAAAAAATATTATTAATTAAAAGTGCTCCGAAAAACATCATGTTTGCGTGGGAGTTTGACATTTAAAATTAATGAAAAAAATAGTTTATTTATGTAGCAAACTCTACATTTAATTGTTCTTTGCTTATGTTTCGACATCATAAATCATATTTTATGTAGATGCTATTTCAACGTTATACTTTTAAATCGTCCTGAAATCTATCTCCGATTTAATATGCCTACTATAAAGTTTGGCTTCAAATGCATATTACTTTCGCATACTGAATTGTAAGTTTATTTATACACAAAATGAACAATAATAATAATAAAAAAAAGTCGAAAATTCAAGTCAGATCTATTGTTACAATACAACAGGCAGGAAGTGCAAACAGCGTAAATTTCATTAAAATCAACTGAAAATTTTGAAATAAATTTATTTACGATTGACATTATTTATTAATTCCTCAATTTTTTCGGTGCGTATGCTAGCAGCAGCATCTGGAGGCGACCGCCAAGATTTAGTGTGTGAAGCAGAAATGCAGAAACTTAACATACAATTCTTGGTGATCGCCTCCAATTAATAAATGTCCTACATTTACGAGTCTGTAAATAATGCCAATCGTAAGTACATTTATTTCATGAGTACAGCCTTCCGTGCGATCATGAGCTCTGAAAATTTTGAGTTTAACATTTAGAAAAGGCCTATGGCTTCGGGTTCTTCTATGCTATCCAACGAATACAAAAAATGTTATATCTTGTCTTCAAAGTAATTTTGACACAATTTGAAAACATTTCATATCCACGAAAGTGTCTAGAACAAAATTAATACTAAATGCTTAATTAACACAATCTTTTTTTAGTTTTAGTTTCATTTAAATATGAACCTAATTTTTGCTCTCCTTGGTCTTATTTAAAGATTAATTTTCTTAAACACGGCACATGTTTCGACTCCTAACATTTGCATATTAATGTTTCAAAATACTGGTTGGTGACTGTATATGAAGAGTACACGGGAAAACCAACTGAGTCCAAAAACTATGAAAATGAGATAATATCATCTGAATGCCCTAATAGGTAATTTCCACGTGAGAAATAATAAAGGGGATCCATCAGCTTAGTCCACAGTTAATGACAATGCAAGATGCCAAAAACAATGGAAAAGCATAGGGCTTGTAAGTTTATTTTCCTCTCTCCTTGAAAATCCAGTGTTTAGACAACGTTGGTTTTTACCGTGTATACTTCATATGATAAGAATATTTTAAATGTCGTAAAAATGGTGATGAGACCTTGTCGCGTTCTCGTTCCGATAGAGGCTGTCTTTCAAAATTCAAACACTTAAAGCATTTTGTCGACTTTTTCTTTTTCTTTCTTTCTCCCGCATTCTTCTTTTCTTTCTTTCCATGTTCATCTTTTCTATTTTCTTTTCTTGTAAAATTAACCTCATGCCTTAAACAATATTTAAGGCTAGTTTAAAACATCGATCTCTAAATCTAGATGGTAGCACTGCCTCCCTATGTGTCTAATGTATTTTTAGCGTTGCACGAAATTGCAACACTGCTCATACAAATTCAGTCCTAGAGTGTTCAAACTTTCAGAGATAGAAGGATTTTTCTTTTCATTTCTGTTCATTGTTGAAAGGGCTTCATTGTTATAGGTTTGGATATTCATAACAATAAAGCTTTTTCAACAATGAACAAAAATTAAAAGAAAAATCCTTCTATCTCTGAAAGTTTGAACTCTCTAGGATTGAATTTGTAGGAGCAGCATTGCAATTTCGTGCAACGTTAAAAATACATTAGATACATGCAGAGGTAGTGCTGCCATCTAAGTTAGATATCGTTGATTTACACTAACCTTAAATTAAATATCGTCGATAAACATTAATTTCGTTGAAACAGGAACCAAACCTGAGCGTTCATATGGCCAAGTTCTCTACCGACTGAGCTACCACGACCAATATCTGTGTCTTTTTTATCACTACTATGACCAATCTCTGTGTACAAAGATCTTAGCTGAACCAGCTACGACTACTCTATAGGAAGAGACGCCACATACGCAGAGGTTGGTCTAGTGGTAGTTGGTAAAGCCGGCATTTTGGAGATCACTGGAGTGAGCCATTTATCTGTACATTTTTCAATATGTTACCATTCACTGAGTATTTCTACAAAGGAAATTTCTAACATTTAATTTCACACATTTTTAAAAAAGAAATTACAGGGAAAATACATGAAGTTTAAACAGATGGTAATACATACAAAAATCAAATATGACTAACACATAGTATGGAAAATAAAACTCAACGAAAGTGTCTAAAAGAATTAAATACGTACTACATCTGGCGGAGCTGGAATCATCCTTTGAGCATGCCTTGTCTGAATAAAAAGCAGAAGTTTTAAAATCACAGCATTATGAACGAAAAAAAAAGAATGTATGCCAAAAATAGCTGCAGAAATTAAATAACAATAATATAGCAGACGGATACAATTTTCTCAGCCGACAAGCACAAATATAAATTTTGGAAGCCGTAATTTCAGGAATACAGATTCCTGGAAACAAAAGATTAGATACTAGATAAGACTTTCTTCGGATTTCTCGTCGCGTAATATCTCTAAAAGTCCTATGAGCGTTTCGTCGACTTCTTAAAAGAAGTTACGATGAAATTTCAAGTTGTCTATTGTTGAATTCTCTGAAGAAGTTAAATGAGTGATCGGCGAAACGTTTATACAGCATTTTTAGAAATATTACATGCGAAAAACCCTTACATACATTCGCTAGATAAAAAAAAGTAATGGAAGCTTTAAAAAATAAGTACTACCTGCTCAATTCGCTTACAGTTTATTAATTAAAAGAATGCATTTTGTCATCTATCTAACAGAAAAAGAAAAAAGCAGAAAGCAAGTATTTTCACTCTCAAAAGAATTTAACTATATCTGATTTTGTATTTTACACCATCTATTATTTAAGCAAGAAACTATTGTTAACGCGTAAAATGCGGTTTGCATTTTGTAAACAAGATGTCGTGTTTTATATCGACATTATAAACAAAGTAACCACGCTCTCAAATGAGGAAAAAAAAAAAAAACACACTCTGATGCATCATCATCAAATCACTAAGTATTCTTATATTCTGAGGAACAATATGACAATCTTTGAATAAGATAAGCACAAGTGATGTTGCTGAACCTCGCCATTTTGTAAAAGTATGCGTTTCTCCTTCATAATAATAATTTTGGCCGTGCAGGATTAAATTACGACGTTAAGATTTAACGAACGTAAAGGAATTTTATTTGCCGCCAGAAATGTTCGTTTTACTCTTCAATTTGTAACCATTAAAATTCTGAGAAATAAGGTTATCCTTGGGAAGATGAGGACACAGACATAAATTGATAGTTTCGCCTACAAATATTTTCTAGAGTCTCATATTTTAAACACAAATACGAAGAATCACTATAGATTGGGACTTCTCGCCTCAGGACCTTCTAACGAGGCCAGTGAAAAGGTTTCTTTACACTTCTAAAAAACAAGTCCACGAAAATATGACAACAACATCACTCTATTTCAAATAGATATACAGTGGATCAATATTACTTGTATTTTGCACACACTGTTCATAGAAAATTATTCATAAAGCGAAGTTGTTTTTTTAACATGTTATTGCATTCTAAACTGCTTTCTAAACCGTACCGATTTTATCTGTTAGGAAAAATCCCAACAACCATGCTACGTAGCACTAATGGTTGTAAATGCTATGCTTTTACGTAATAGGCATTACAGGAAAGTACTCATACGATGAGAGAGAGGTACGTCCGCTCTAGAATGATGTAGAATAAATATGTATGGACATAATTGTCTGAATGTAATACATGTTAACAGTGTCGGTTAGTGTTGTATTGGTGAGGCCTAGAATTATGTGTAGTATGTTTATGGGAGGGCTTTTAAGAAATATATAGGAATTACCCGTATCTTACATAGTTTCTACAATCTATTGTCTTGACGATATTAAGAAATTCCTATTAAAGAAATAATACAACTATTAACAGAGAATCATCTATTCTGTAAAGGTGCACTATCTCGCAAGCTAAAAGAACCAAGCTCTCATGTTATTGGAGTTAGTTGAGAATGCAAAACGGAAGGTGCTGATCTAAAGTGTATCAGTTCCTAAGCACATCATATTTGGAATCTAGGTAAAAATGGCAGGGGAAAATATGGCAGGCGGAAAAAATGGCAGGGTAAAAATGGCAGGGGGAAAATATGGCAGGCGGAAAAAATGGCAGGTGGAAAATATGGCAGGGTAAATGTGATGTAATAAATATTTTGAACAGGACAGAATCCAAGGGAGAAGAGAGGGAAAGATTTAATTACAAGAATTTCGCAGACTTTCGGTTAGAAGATTTCTACAATTCCATCAGTCAATAATTTTCCAAATAAACAAAATACAAAATTGTGTCTTTTCTTTCCACCAATCAGGTGTCACTACTAATTAAAAGTTCACTTTTCTTTTCGACGCGTACCTTCCTTTCATCTGTCAAATTTGATGAGCATGATCACAAACAACAGTTAAAAGAAGAAAAAGGAATTTTTAATTAGTAGTACGGGATGAACAGTTTCTTCTATACGACAATGGTCCAGATTCTGATAGCAGATTACTTCTTTTTGCTACACATAGATGCCTTAAGTATCTTTCTGAAGCACCTGTTTGGTTTATGGACGGGAATTTTGCAGTGGCACCTCGATTATTTATTCAGTTATATGTAATAAGGCTTCCGATAGGAGAAACAGCTATAACGGTTGCTTATGCATTGCTTCACAAGAAGACAGGCGACGTACGAGGAATTATTTGAGGTAAGAACATAACGATATATAACATAACATAACGATATATATAAAATTTTGAAATATTATGAATTTTTATAAGCACAGTAGGATAAGAGGGCGTAATTTCATTTGACGCTGGTAGTCATTATTACATTCTTAGTGGAAAACCAATGGAAACTTGGTTTGTAGAATAAAAGGTTGGCTACCGGCTTGGTATTCGTGAGTTTTTAGGCGTATCCCGGACGTATGGTAGCCCTAATAAATGAAGTTTTGTGTATATGGAGACATTAATTGTAATATAATCTATTTATTGGTTTCAGGTGCTGGTTAATAAGTGCCCTGACTTGGATTACCATTTGTCACCCAGAACGGTTGTATGTGACTTCGAAGTAGCAGTTCACAACGCAGTTCGAAATAAGCTTGGACACGATATTTCTACACAAGGATGCTTCTTCCACCTAAGACAAAGTAAATATCGCAAAATTCAAGAATTGGGTTTGTCAGGAGTTTATAAAGAAGATGTACAGTTTTCTATGTTCTGCAACCAAATTGATTCACTGGCATTCCTGCCATGTGAGGATGTATTGCAGGGCATGGAATGTTTAAAGCAGATAGCTCCTCCAGAAGCAGAAGAGCTAGTACATTATTTTGATTCAACGTATGTATCCGGCTCATACAGGAGGGTGGGAGGGGAAGAAACTCTGAGAGTAAGACGCATTCCGCTACGGTTTCCTACCCAAAATTGTAATGTACATCAGGCTACCCTTGGGGACAACCCACGTACTAATAATTTATGCGAGGGTTGGAACAATAAGTTTTCCAGTCTTATTGGGTACAACCATCCAACAATTTGGAAGTTAGTGGAGTGCCTGCAACAGGACTGCGCGGCAGTGGAGACAGTCATCTTGCAGTATGAAAGAGGGCAAGTACCGAAAAAGAAGACAAAGCGAGTGTATGTTGATTTGCAGAACAGGTTGAGGAATTTGTGCCTAGATGACATTGATGGGAAAACATCTCTTGAAGACTTCTTACGCACTGTTGCTTACAATTTAAGATTTTCCACGTAAGGTGCAATGTCAGTACTGTTGCTGCATGGAAATTATGTACTGTATATAGTAGCTATAAGGAATTTGACTGTATGATCTGCATCGTACAAGATTATATAATAGTTTAGTTATTCTTGTTCTATATAAATTATGTATTGTATATAATAATGTGGTTACTGTTGTCTGTAAATTACGTTCTGTATGTAGCATAACGTCGGACCAAAGATAATAGCAAATGAAATAAAAAAGTATCAAAATATTCCTTTGACAAGTTGTGTATTTATAGTCAATTTGTTTCTCGAATGTTCCAGTACGAGTTATTAGGCTACGAGGCTGGAAGTTCTTCAAATAATATATGAAGGAGGTAAGTGAGTAATATATTTGAAAATGTGTTCTTACGTGTTCACATATTGCTGCCATTCGTTATATTTGCTGTTACGTTTTACGGCTGCCATTTTACGCTCTAAAGGCTACCCTGCCATTTTTTTCCGCCTGCCATATTTTCCACCTGCCATTTTTTCCGCTCTAAAAACTACCCTGCCATTTCTTCCGCCTGCCATTTTTACCGCGCACCCATATTTGTGGTATGGTTTACATTTTCTATACCCTAACAAGTTTTGATGTCTTAAACAAATACTAGTAAAAGGTGCATTTGCTTTGATAGATTGTTACGTGCCGACTCTAAATCAAATCCATCTTTACTACTGATCAATGCAAACAGGACAAATCTCATCTAAGTTAACCTCTTAGGAAGTAGATTCAGTCTATCAGTAGGTAATCTATTTAACTAACGCCTATGTAAGAAAGTTTACTTTTTTAAGCTTGAAAATAACGTTAATGTTCCAACCAAAGCTATTCCAAATTTACCTAGTAATGTATTTATGTAATACATGATAACTGTATCACTCTTCATCACTATTCCTTATTACACTTTGTGATCCTACACGATCAAACTTCTTGACCAAGTATATAGATAATATTTTCGTTGTCATCTCAAAGTTAACCTCTTTAACAATATAATTAACCAAAAAGAAAATACAATGAATAACCTCCATCTCATACTTCTCAAATCAGAGTCTAATACTATTTTAAAACTCTTTCTGGCTTTTGTGCGATCCAGAAAGTCAGATGTGATGCCGCGTAAAACAGTACCTATAGCAACATCACTTTCCTAACATTTGGGTCTTATGAATCAAACGGAGTCTTGACTCTGCTCACCTTGCTCATGAGTGAGGTCAGTATGCTCTGTTTCGTGAGCAAACTCTTACATTTCGTATGAATAAAAACTAGCGCAGTTGTGACAATTTACTCCTACGTGATCTGAGCATGCTCACAGAGTTTGCTCCACTCCGCGCGAGGCCAGTCTGTCAGATGTTTGTGGGGAAAAAGGATGATTCTTTGCAGGCATTTGTGGACATGTAAAAGCATTATCCAATTATCTTTAGTAAATCCATGTTGTCTGAAGCAAGACAAGAGAAAGTACCTGCATTTTCGACCATTAGGAAAAATATGAAGAATCATTTGGTGTGTCTGTCACAGAATAGTAGTTGAAAAAGAAATTAGCGGACACGAAAACGAGGCGTAAGAAGAAAGGCTTCTGACCTGTTTTCTGCCATGACCATGCGAACAGCCGAATTCATCCATATTCGCGAATCGTGCACTGAACCTGGCCAGGAAGTATCAACACTCGTGAATTCCTCATCACAATTACAAGTTACTTGAACATTCCATGTGTAACGTCTTTTACGATTTATGTACTCATCCCCGTGTTCATGAGACCGTTTAATTTCCACATGTGTGCAATCGATGACTCTTATAGGGAACGGAAAATTGTATTGTTTGCGCCACTTATTTATTGCTGCCTGCTGTTCAGTAAAAGTTGATGGGTATTTTATCCACAGGGAGTGGAGAGCTTTCTCTAGAAGTTTTTAAAATGTGACAGGCACAGTACTCTGGTCCACACCTATGTCCTCGCCTACTCCATTTGAAAACCTGGATCACTCAAGTACGGTATCTAAAAAAAAATCGCATTCTCTGTTCGTTAGTAAGTAAGTGCCCCGCCTCTAGTTTCGTTTGTTTCTCTTAGGAAACAATCACTTAACACTTTACGTTTTCTTTATCAAAGCGATACAGTATTTTATAGTCAACTTCACAAGTGTTTCTGGGGTCCCTGTATATTTTTCGATGCCGTAAATTCATGAATGTAGCCATTCTTAGACGGCTTGAGTCAGGAAATAAGGTGACAAGATTTTTCGAGAGAGTACTCCGAAGTGTGAGAGGGAACTCAGTTTTATTCATACGAATAAAGAGCTATCTCGATAGTGCTGACTCCTTGCTCCTACGCTGGGTGACTTCTCAAAGAGCTTCCTCAACTTTCTCATCTTTATTCATAAGATCAATGTACGAAGTACGTATTTCAGAAGTAGCGAATGTTTTTTGTAGGCATATATTCTCCTAGCTTACAAAACAGCATCTGCTTCATATGTTTGGGAAAAACCTGAGCGGTCATAACCTCAATCAGAATGAATGGTGTGAGCAGAAGTTAACCCTACGTCATCTCCCTGTGGAGTATAGAATAGAATCGTCTTTATTCAAGTGGGCGTATTTTGGGCTCACAGGTCGCTTTTACAATTAACCTTTTTCAACTGTATTCTGATTTAACAAAAATTAACGCTGCATTTTTTTTAAAGCCTAAAATTAAGGCAAGCAGTATATAAAAATCCTGGAAAATTCAGTTCAGAAAAAAAACAACGAATATAACGCACACAATATTCGTAACTAATTACAGTATGACAAAATACTCAACTAATGTAAATGAAGGAAGCATGGAATAACAAAAAATAAAACTTAAATCACTGAGCGTGAGGTCTTAAAATGACGATTTGAGAAAATACATACGTTACATCAGCTCATATTGAAGCAGTTATGCATGACTGTGTTTGGACAGAATATCCGATTATAAATTGTTTCTGACAGTGTAAAATTTTAGGCTAGATGTCAGTTACCTTGGTGGTTTCTTCAATTCCTTCATGGTTATTATAAGGACAAATTCACTAACTGTAACCGTGAGGGTTGTGCTGTATCTTTCTTTCTTCTTCTTCTTTATGAAGAGTCGCATTCTGTTGTATATGTATTTTGGAATTTACTATAAAAGGTTTTTTTGGAACAGTAGTAAAGAAAGAGATATATATATTTCTATTTTCAACATATCAGCTCTTAAGTTTTCTGAAGTAGGATGACATGTAGCCCATTTTCTTTGTATTAAAAATACGTGCACCAAAGTTTTGAGCTTTGTGAGGATTATAACTTTATCGATTACTCAAATGAGTGTACGTAAAAAAAGTACAGTATATTAATTGATGTTTTCACGGCGAATGAACTGAATGAAGCATTCCTCGACTCCTAGACGTTGACACGACTGAAAGCTCAGGATATTTTTATTTAACCATAGCGTATATTAGCATGCATATTAAATGCAACTATAGTCGCGAACATGCAAATCAAATCAACAAAATCCTAAATGAGGATAAACCTGCATTAAGAGAAAAGGAAAGTCCAAGAAGAGGTAAACAAATTAACTCTAAATTTAATTAAAAAAAATACAAGTACGAAATTAAAAGTAAGTCACTTACAGCTGTTCGTGCCTCCGCTGCTAGCCTCGCCGCATACCTCGCTATAAGACGATGTTCATCATCTAAACGTGTTGATTCTAGACTGGAAGTATATTTGCTGGGACTGGAACAGAGGGGACTATTATTTAGTAGTAACATTCTAATATTTATGTCCACATTAACTTCAGATCCAGCTAAGCATTTATTTTTTTACTTGTAACGACACTTAATTTGTATGTTGCTCTTCGATCTCGTAGGTGCAATGTTCGTTACACTTTGTATTTAATTACCTGAACATGGGCACAGGAGATGAACTGCTGAACATGCAATTAAACTTCAGATTTTGTACTGCGAGATATACTATTAGACAGTATGTCTACTGCACACAAAATCTCAGTAATAATAAATAATGCTACAAATATATTTAGAAATATTAACAATAACGCTTGCACTCATAATACCCACAAACAACACATGAAACTGCGGTCTTCTTTATTTAAGAGGCAATAAAGAATAAAAATGGGTTTAAATAAGATCTTACAAATTTAATGATTAGAAATGGATTTTTAAAAGTATTTCGAGATAGCTAATACCTCTATATTGCTTTAAAGAATCCTCTGTGTCTCTACAAGGTGTTTGAATTTCAAGTCTCTAGTAACAACAAATCACGTTTGTATAACACCCCTCCCTTCATTAAGTACATTATAACGTTTAGTATCTTCAGACCTTATTCATGAAAACGTGAAATTTATTTCACACATATGGACAAGTAAGTGTTTCATTTTTATAGATTCAGTTAGCTAAATATTGTACATCTTCCTTCAAATCAGCACGCCCATTTGAGCAATTAAAAAAAAAAGTACCTTGACACTGTTCCATTCCCATTAAAAGAATCTGTCCCTCCTACAGCCCTTGTTGTAACATGTTGTTGCTGTAGGTTGGTAGTTATTCTCTTTGGTATTTGAAGGTCTTCTCTGGTAATTGTTTCATCTGTCCCACTACTCACTGTTATTTAACTGATCTCATTACGAATTTCTTATACAACTGGTAATGATGTATATATTATTTACACTTTTTTTGTAACCAATAAACTGCATTGCTTTACAAGAAACAGCCATAGAAACTGACTTTAACATATCAATATGTTTCGAAAATACACAATATTTAATAATACTCAGTTGGTTCACTGTATTTCTACAAGCTCTAATAAATAACATCTACAATTTACCAGGATAAAAAGATTACTTCATGCTATTAGTGAATTAACAGTAATATGTATGATGAATAATGACACAATAGGAACAGATTCTTTGGAACAGATAGTATCGACGATGGAAACAGACATCTGGTTCGATTTAAGTATAAAAGGAAAGACTACTCTGTACATTTTCATTTGTCGCTCAATGTAACTAATGTAAGGCCATAACATTTCACGTGACATGCTTTTGTTCTACCTAAGCACGAGCTCTCTCTTACCTCCTACCAGTCGATCTACTGTCTAAGGATCCAACATCAAAAAGAGGCCCGAATGTACCCTCTGGAAACCCGTTGTGAGAAGGCAGAGGAGATGGAGGACTGAAAAAGAATGGTGAAAGTATTACATTTACTCCAATACCTACGGGATACGTTATTTACTTATTACTACAGGGCGGATTTGTAGGAATTAAAAGTAGCTAAAGTAGCAGGCAAAAAGATATTAAAAATGCAGTGTAAACAAGCACTTAAAGAGGCACCAGAAGCTGGTTTAAGGTGGAATGAAAATAAACGTTTCATGTTACTTTGTAATCTTTATTGTTTGAGATATTATCTTATGAATCATAAACTCAAGAGTACATCTCCTATTATAACTAACAAGGAAATACTTCACTCCAAATTTTTAAAACTGAATATTTCTTTTTTTTCTGGACTATATACATCACCAGAAATGTACTCAAACACATAACATAGGCGACTTAAGCTATTTATTAAACCAAATACTGAAACAATACAATGATTTGAAAAACTTTCAATTTTACTGGTTTATTCTTGTTTAATTTCAAATCAAAAGCGTTGTTTGGAATAATGAATGAAAGGAGGCTGTTACAAACAAAACAACTGACAAAGTGCATTTAAACGGCGACCTGGATACACACAAGTACACACAGAAATTACGTTTTAAACAAAAGTAAAAATACGACTTTACCACCCTCAAAATGTTAGGGTGCTTCTACACTGTATAGTTTAAGAGGGAAAAAACACATACAAACAAATTTGATTGTAGTAACAAAGCACAGACTGAAGAAATCAGTATAAGAGAATACGGAAATCCAAAAATCTTGGAACAGTTAATTGAGCACCAACTATTAACCAACTTTTAGTCAATTCACAACTGAATTCAACAACAACTAACCTTAGGGAGTTTCGTAGGGGAATCGCCTACAAACTACACTAATTCGATTCAAAGTTGCAACAGTTTACTGCGAGAAGTACTTCAACTCACTCTACCGAGACGCCGTAGCTCAGTGGTAGAGTGTTGGCGTAGCATTCGGGAGGTCGTGGGTTCGATTCCAGCGGCCGACCATCCTGACTGAAGATTTTCCTCAATTACACCAGGCAAATGCCGGGATGGCACCTTTAACATAGGCCCTGGCCGACACCTTCCCGAATCTTTACCCTCTCCTATCCCGGACTAAGCCTTAGATGCCTAAAGGCCGTAAATAAAATTAAAAGAAATCAATCCACTCTGTTTACCACACGTTGAACTATAAATGTAACAACATCGCTTCTCGGAAGGGCTACATGCAGCAAAAGCTACAATAAATTTGTATTTTAACGATACTAGAAATGAAGATACGATATATACTACATATGAAACAAAAAATCCTTAATTAAATTCCATTTATTCATTGTTTGTATCACTGCTTTCCTGAATTCCTGTTAACATTATCAGCACAGGAAGAGGAAACTAGCCTCACTGTAACAGCACAGATACTCACACTATATGGGAGAGATTAAGTGTCTTCTCTGGTTCTTCTGGGAAACGAGGAATGTTACTTTTCCCTTTCTCTGGAACACACCGAAAAGACTTTCGAAGAGAATGCCCTATTTGTTTACTGGGAGATTTCTGCAAAAGAGCATTTACATTATTTAGTGTATGTTAAAATCAATATGTTTCACATTTAATATCCATCTGCAAATGTTACAACTATTACAACTATGTGGTGTATTGATCTCACAAAGTAAGATTTTCTTTTAAAGCTTCTACATTTAATAGGTATCTTCAACGAAGATGACATCTGGAAAATAATCTGGGCTCCGCTTTTATCTAGCATTAGACTTTTACACATATACAGTCTCGACTGACACGCGCTCTCTGTTTCGGCCATATAGTAGCTCCCATTTATTGTCTTTTACAACATACTGTTATAAATTTTCTAATTTTCAGTCAGTTGTGTGCTAATGCATGCATCACTCAGGATTAAATTAGTACTGTATCGTAATTCGAAGACTTTCGCTGCCAAGTACACAATTAGATGTTGGATGCTGATAAAGATCTAAATGTCATTCTTAAAACTGTTATGTAATTCACAACTAATATTATACAATTTGAACTTCTATCATGAATACCGTACTCTTCTACAACCCTAAAAAGGAGTTGCCGTGACTCAGGCGGTATAGTAGGGCGTCTGACTACGAATTGGGTGGCCCGGGTTCAAATCTCGGCCAGGACGCTGACGACTTTCCTTCAGTGCTCCCATGCCTGGCGCACTGAGATGCACTCAGTCTCCTATCAAATTGAGTACCAAAGTGACCTTCGTAATCCTAGGCACGCTGGGAGATAAAGGTGGTCGAGCGTGGGACTGACCACCCCACTTCACTTCGTGCCGTAGGTGAAGCGTTCCCCCTTCATATCCCCATGCGCCGATCATGCGAGTGTGCATCCACTGGGAAAAGGTGAAAGGGAGTATTTGGATAAAGTGTTTCTAAAAAAACTTGCTTAAACGCAATTTTATTAACTATCCTTAGTTTTTATCACTAGTTTCAGTGAATGTTTCTGTGAGAACACTATGAACCTTTTAGCTTGAAGTATAATTCCACTGAATTCAGTCGCCTATCAATCGATCGTGCATAGTAAGCTAATAAAAGGAGAATGCCCTCAGATGCGATATTGACCTCTGGAGTACGTCATTTTGAAGAAAGAAAATAGTAATGATCTTCAGTTTTCACTTCCATTAAGTTCTTCGTAACTATGATATTCGTTCATTATATTCCTTATTCCTATGGATTTTTAAATTACTGTTATTATTCTGCTTTCTTTTGGTATTCTAGATTATGATGTTACCTGTAAATCGGACCTAGCCTAGTCCTGTTAATCGAATCACATAAATCAAACCGAACATTCACAAGGAACGGTATAACTTCCAGAATGACTGAACATGCTACCACTCTGTTCAGGATATATCATGCGTAATAAATAAGGCCAATTTCTCGTTTTAACCTGTTTAATTCATTGCTTGTTTCAGTTCAATGTCATATGTACAGTATACAATATATATAGATCACTTTTAGTAATATCTGAATAATTATTTCTATTAGTTCTGAAACAAGATAACTGTAGAAATACAGTTTCTACAGTGCCCAATAAGGGCATAGAAACGTCTAAATTGGTATTGTAAATAAATCCTGAAAACAAAAGCAATATGTACGATGTGAAAACTAGTATCTGCGCTAAATTTGTTCTTATTAAATACGAATTTTCATAGATAAACCAGTAAGTTGTATTATCGGTATGTGAACGAATCGAATACATGAACGTTTAGGAAAAGAGCAATATTTGTTGTGCGATTTTGCCACCCTCAAGCTTCTATTCTTGTTACTTACGTAAGTAGTGTATTCTTTAACTTCATGTTCATTCGTGTGTGGACCAGACACACGTCCTCTCCAGAAACATTCTTGACACAACTGATAATTGTGGCACTTCTGGCAGCGATATCTAAAACCGGAGAAACCCTCTCGCTGGCAGGCATCACACTGCATAGGATGAACCACTGGAATATCAAAACAAAAAGTTATACAATAACTGATTACAACATCGGATAGATACAACAATGATGAATCTGCTAGAGTCTGTTCACGTAGCAGTCGGTTTAAGATGGTTACTCAATCTAATGCAAACCATGCTGGAATTAACAATGTATTTCGGATCCAAGTATACAAACAGCTTGAAGAATCAAAATCATGTACTTCAAGGCTGGATGACCACTGCTCAAACTTAGTTTCTCAGTAAATTGAGATTAGTATACATCAAGATGTAGTTAAAAATAAATAGTCTATGAATAACTCCAGAGTGGTTTTGGAAATTACCATGAATCATAGAAGAAGGTAATGAAAATGGAGAATCCTTCGAAACTTCAAATCGTTAAAGAAGGAGTGTTTCTGTTCATGTTCACGTACAAGTGTCTTCAAGAGCGGCAAGCACATCAACATTACTTTTAGAAATAATCAGTAAACAAACCAAGGAATATTCGAAAGACTCACAAAGACATATTTTCAACTGACAAGGAGATGAGATTACATCGAAACCAACCCTGAAATTTTGCTAGGAGAATCTACATCTACCCAAAACATGACTGTAATGCTGCTTCACAGATGGTACAAGATCCTAAGGTGAATGGTGATGAAGAGGAGAAAAAGGTAGCAAAACAAGTGACAATATCGACAAAGAAGAAGCAAGTGTCAAGACAGATTAAGTGGTATCACAAAGTAACACACAGGGAGAAGAACTTACGAAAAAGAACAAGAAAACAATGGATAACTTCCAAGGAAAGCTTACTGAAAGCACAGGAGGCAGCGAATAGGAACCTGAGCGATCTAACCAATACCGCGTATTAATTGACGAAGACATATTAAAAGGTGACACGGACTGGTTGCCCTACGCACTAAGGCCACGCAACATAATCACAATTGAAGGAAATTTGTAAAAGGTAAGAACCTTTCCTGTTGTTTCGTACATACTTTGTGCTTTCATTATGTTTATTTATTGTATTAGATTAACTGTGGTTTATTGGATCAGCTTATTACTGATTATTTTGAAAATGAAACGCTTTCACTGCCAGATAAACTTTCACTGTGAAAAAGTGAATCCGAACATCAAACTGTTACTTAAATATAAATTTTAAATTATTGAGAAAGTTTGCAGTTAAGTAAGGTTAAATCACAAAGATTGATAGGGGGAAGACTGTAGTGATTAAAAGATTAGGTTCTACGTAATGAACAATGAAATATGTTACTTTTCGTTAGTCGATATAAATATGTCGTAACTATGAAAAACAAGAATGATGAATGATTTCGGTTTGGGGGTCCAATATTATGAAAAATAATATTGTTATATTGCTGTCAAAACTAAGCATATCGCCGCTAAAAACACATAAAGGTGTAAGTGACAAAAATGTGATTCAGAGATTATATTAGCACTAAGCTGTTGAAAACTGGTCCTTTCATGTCACAAGCTAGCAAATGTAATTTTACAATATTTCTTTACTTTCTAAGGAAGTTTATGTTTTGAAAAGTCATTAAGGCAAAGGAAAGTATTCACTTTGTTCTTGCTCTCCAGAAAAGTTGATAAAAATCACTTACGCCTCCATGGGCTTTTACCGGGGATATGTATTCAACAAAGATTTAGCAGTCTACAAGGAACAAATATTGGTATGCTACCACAATTGTAAACGTAATAATATTACGTGCATTAAAAGTCGATGCGTTGGACATCCAACCTGGATTAGATAATTATTGATAGTCTTACAACTCGTTCACTTCAAAGGACAAGCGCTGCCCAGTCTTACACAACCACGACTTGCGAATTACTGTATTGTTTCTCATATAGCAAGCATTATTCACTTCAGTAAGTAATTAAAAAAATAAAGCTAACTCGCACGCTATTATGGTATTCTTTAAATCAAAACAAATCTATATTAGTTGTTACTTTCAGGAGACTCTCGTGTAATTTTGGAAAGTACTCTGTTTAATCTTGTGGAATATAACGAAATAAAAATTACTTTAAAGAAGCTGAGTTTTGGTGAACTATGAAATTAATATTTTGAAGAAGTTTCTACTCAGTTAAAAGAAACGTCTTTAAACCATTTATCTTAAAAAAATATATCACACATATTTTTACACTGCATTCTACAGGAACACCATATAACAAATGACGACACTAACCATTTTCTACGCTAGCCAATCGATGTAATAAAGGCAACCAAACCAAACAGTGGGGTCCTGGATCAGACATCATGGTATCCATAAAATCATTAACAGTTATTTTATTAGCCTGCAAAAGAATATACACAATAAAAACAACTTACTAACAACAACATCTATTGATTATGACAAGAAATTATAGTCAACAAGTCTTGGAGTATCCATATAAAAGAAAATTCTGAGGGTTATAAAAT